>PVKN010005909.1:0-29650 GCA_004027915.1 Capromys pilorides
AGCTCTGAGGCTAATGCTGGGGTCACTTCCTAGGCCACTACCTCACTCGTCCCAGCTGTGTGGCCTGGACCCCCCCCACCTGTGCCCCCTCCTGGATCCCTATCCCTTCCTACCTATGGGAGGTGGCTCCAGCACAGCCCTGCCCTGCTGCCTGCCAAGGCTAAGGTCTGTCTCAGATAAGACAGTGTAATACATTGATTTCCTTGTCACCCCAGAAGTAGCTAATGCATTCTACAGAGGGAGCAAAAGCTTTGAAGTTGAAGAGAGGCAGAGAAGGGTGCAGGTATCAGAGGTGCAGAGATCTCCATGGGATCCAGCACCCTGGCACCCAAATGTACCATTCACAAGGTGCTAGGATGCCCTAAACTCTGATGCCAGCAGGGAAATCCACCCGACCCGGGGCAGCCCCATCCTAGAGGGTACACAACAGGCCATTTGCACCCGTGTCCCCCATTGCTGCCACCAGCATCTGTGCCTCGTCCCAGGGTCATAGGTGCTGGTGGAGCTCAGGCCCAAGTGGGCCTGGGGCAGAGACCCTGCTCTGTCCCACATCTGTGCCTCTCAGGGACAGGTCTGAGGACGGTGCAGGTGGATCTGAGGGATGGCCCTGATCCCAGTGGTACGAGGTGAGAGCCGGGGCAGCTGTCCTGGCCGGGGGGCCTGTGATCAGTGTGCTCTGCACTATGCCCTCTAGCACCTCATCAGATGGCCGTCAGGAAGCCTGAACCCTCCCCTACGGCAGGAGCAGCGGGACCTGCAGGTCAGGCTGGTGGCAGCAGGGCGCCACACTCTGGTCCTGCATGAGGACGTGGCTGAGCCTGGGCTGCAGAACGGTGCCTGGCACCTGTACCTGCAGAGCCTTCGCAGGCCCAATCACCGGCAGAAATGAAGTGAGACAGCTGCAGACCAGAGAGTGGTGCCTGGAGGAGCTGCGCGGGGGCGAGGCACTGTGCCTGCTCCATGTGTACATCCCAGAGCCATGGGCACAGGGGTGGAGCGGGGCTCAGTGGGGGCGGCTCCCCTGCAGCCAGGTCCCTCCCTGCTCCTCCTCCTCTCCCTGTGTGGTCCCCTCCCCCATGTGCAGGCCCAGCTCAGACCCCATTCCTTGGCCCAGATTCCTGCCCACAGCATCCTGTCTGCTCCCTCAGCCACAGCCTCCCCACTCCAGCACCCCCAGGAAGGGTGGCAGGACAAAGAGGATCCTGGTCACTGCCTGTGAGACCCTGAGAGGTTCCTTGATCTCCCTGGATGAGCTAGAATGCGAGCGGCTCCTGGAATGGTCCCACTTCAGAGCCACACGTGTGGGTCCCCTGGGTGCTCCAGCTCACTCTCTGCATGGCCTGGGCACCCACTGTGCTCTGTGGTTCCTCCTATGCATGCCTGACTCAGCTTCCTGACTTGAGTAGCACACGCAGCAGGCACTGGGTATTTTAGTGAGAATATTGGAGAGGCATGCAGGGGTAATTTGTAACATCAGTGTGAGCTGGCAGCGCACAAATGCCCTGATTCATTGACAGTGTGGGGCCTCAGCATCTGTGCGATGTGGTTGGTGTGCAACGGTCAGACGATCTGACCGAGAGTGTGTGCACCGTGCACAAGCAGATGCATGGATAGATGGGTGGGTGGGTGGATGGATAGGTAGATGGGGGTGGATGGATGGATGGATGGATGGATGGTAGATGAATGGGTGGGTGAGTGGATAGGTGGGTGGATGGGTGGATGGATGGGTGGATAGATGAATAGGTGGATGGATGGATGGATGGATGGATGGGTGGGTAGATGGATGAATGGATGGGTGGATGGGTGGATGGATAGATGGATGAATAGGTAGATGGGTGGGTGGATGGGTGTGAATGGATAGGTGGGTGAATGGATGGGTGGATGGATGAATGAGTAGATGGATAGATGGATGGACAAGTCAATCAGTTCCCTGAGAAGCTGGGAGAAGCGGTCTACAAGCCACTCAAGTGGTGCTACCTGCTGTCCTGGTTTGGGGACCCCACACACAGACATAATCCTTCCCATGTGCTGCAGAACCTCTGGGGTCCCAGCCCAGGGGCCTGCTGGTGTCACATGAAGGTAGCCTGGGCCCTGCCAGCGGCCTGGGCCCCCATTCTTTTTTTTTTCTTTTAATTTTATTTTAAAGAGTAAAAACAGCAGAAACAAATAAAGAAAAACAGTAACAAGCAAGAGTACATATAGTACAGAATCTCAAAACAAGAACAAAAAATTTAACAATGGTTGTATTACATATCTTCATCATCAAATCTTTTTAGATTAATAGAGGGCCCCCATTCTATTGGGGAGCAGCGCATGGCCCAGTAATAGCCCAGGAACCTCAGCAGGCCACTTCATGTGGAGCTAATGAGAGCGCCGCGCAGAAGCCCACCTGCCTGGCCCATGCAGCTGGATGAGAACAGATAGAAGAACTGGATGCTGTGGGTCCCAGCCACCACCTGCTCCCAATTGATGCCCCTCTGGCAGTGGGTCACTGTTGGTTTCCCAGCATCATTTATCCCTGTGCTCCAGGTCTGGGTTCGGGGTGGCACCTTCAGCGACTCCTCTCCCTCATCTCCAGCACCCCGTGGTTCGCAAGCTCCTCTGGACTCCTGAGTGTGCCAGCGCGGTCTCTGGCCCGCGCGGCTCTTCCTTTAGCTGCCGATTAATTGGCTTCACCTTCCTCCTCAGGCTCCATACGCAGCCTTGGGCTCAGTGTCCAGGGCGATCGCTCACCACTGGGTCTCGTTTGTCATGTTAGGCTCCGCGAACTTCCTGAAGAAGACGCCACTTTTCATGCTACGCTTAACAGGGCCGCTGCCAAATTAATCCCTGTCTTTTTATTTCAAATTCCATTAGGTGGGAAAGGACATGTTTCGTTCAGCTGATGGATATCTGCCTCTTTGGCTTGGGTGAAGGTGAGGCCAATGGCATGGATTCTCCTCTGCCTTTGGCCGACCCTTTCTGAGGCAGGGGGCTCCCAGCAAAGGAAAAGCGGGTGTCAGAAGGGGGGAGGGGCTTAATCCAGACCACCCGCGAAAAGGCGTGAGCACTGGGCCTGCAGGAGAAGGGGAGGGAATGCGTTATTTCTAAGAAAACCATTAAAAGCGTTAAAACCTACATTTTTCCCTAATCGTGGATGAAGACACCGCACCGGGCAGGAAGGATTATACATATGAAATATCTCTCGGCTGCATAATTCGAGTAATAGACGTGGGGCCTTCATATATGCCCTTGGGAGGCGTCAGATGCTTCGGGGGTAGCGGCGCACGGGACTCCAGCATAATGGGGCTGGGGGCTGCCAGAGCAGACTCTCCTGAGGGCGCGGCCTGGGAGGCAGCCTTGCCAGCCCCAGCTGAACTCAGTCTGCCCCATGTCCTGGGTGCCGTCTGGGTAGTTTTAACAGTGGTGCAGTGTTCATCATAAACCAAGGTGCGACCTTAGCTGCATTCTAGTGTAGGGGTCGGTGGCACCCAGCAGTCCCAGGGCTGTGCCCATGCCAGCTCCTGTACCTGGAAGCCCCTCCACCTGGCACCTTAGCGAGGGCTCACCAGTGGGAGAGAATCAGTACGGACCAGGAAGGGCTGATGCGCAGGGCACTTGGGAGGGGGCTCTGCGGCTGAGAAGGCCAGACGCCCCACAGCTGGCTGCGGGAAGGAGGTAGAGGAACCCAGAGAGCCTGAGGGGTCAACAGTGGGAGAAGGGCAAAGCTGGGTACTCTTGCCACAGAGTCCCCCAGGTGATTGGGGTGGAGAGAGGGCTGCAGAGGGTGCACCGGAAGGTGGGGCAACCCGGAGCGTCGCCCACCAATCCCTGAAGGCCCCGGGAAGGCCTGAGCTGCTTTAGCAAAGGAGTCTGTCTTTTTCTTTCTTTTTTATTCCCACCGTGCTGCAAGTCTGCCACTGGTGCCATGTCCTCTGGGGCAGCCTTCCCCTCACTTGTGGCCCACAGGCCAGCCGTCTGCAGACACAGAGTTAGCCAATCCACTGGATGGCCCAGCTCAGGACGCGTCATAGCTACTGACTTGCAAACCTGAAGCTGCGTCCCGTGCGGCTCCTCTCTCCCCACTGGCTCCTGCCCCTGCTCCTCCTTCTGTGTGGGGCCTCCTACACAGGAAAGCATGTGGTGTCTGCCCTTTAGTGGCTGGCTGCCACACTGAGCATCAGGTCCTCACCAACAGCCCTGGTCACGGGGGTCAGGATCCCCTCCCCTCTGAGGCTCCATCATCTGCCATTGTGTGGATGGGCCCACTGTGCCCACGCTGGTCTCTGGTGGGCACTTGGGCTGCTTCTGCCTGGGGCTACTGTGAACAGCAGCGTTGCCAGGAACATGGGGCTCCTGTGGCCATGGGAGTCTGTGTTCCGCTACGCTAATGTAGAATTGCCGGGTCCCATGGCAACCCTGCTGAACCTCTGGGGATCCTTCGTGATGCTGTGATTTCCCCAGGGTGCTTTTTGTCACAATGCTGTTAAGTAAAGCCCAGTAGCAAAGCAGTGCCAACACACACCCTGGAGGAGGGCAGGGCCCAGGTGTGGGGGCTACAGAGCTACCCCGGACACCACCAATAGCCAGCAGTGGAGAGTGGCAGGCTGAGATGTGGGTGGCTGGGTGCTGGCTGCGGGAACAACACTGGACATCCAGCCAAACCCTGGGCTCCAGACCATGCCCTGGGGCAGTCTCTACCTCCCTAGCGGATTCCACCTCTCCACCCATGGAGCATCTGGTGAGCCGCTCCTGCCTGTCCTCCTCCTCGCAGAGCGCTGTGCCCCTGCTGACCTCAGCACGAGCTCCACTGTGCCTGGATTCACTCTGCCTGGAGCCGAGCTGCACACAAGAGCAGTGCTGCCCTCCTGTCCCTCCCCTTTGCATAGGATCTGCTCCCCACTGAGCCCCTCGGCTCAGCCTGGCTCATGAGCCCCTCCTGCAGGGACACAGCCCTTCTGCCATCTGGTGGCCCCCACCTGGCCATCTGGAGCTGCCAGCGGGAAGCTTGGTGTGGGAAGATGCAGTATGTCTCCAAATGGTGTGTGGACCCGGAGCAGGCTCGGCGGGGCCCGCAGCGCTGAGTTGGATTTGTTCCTTTTCTGGTACATCCGTTGCCAGTGCCCGACTGGAGGCGCCCTGCCCTCACGTGGGCTGTGGCTCAGGGACTAATCAGCAAGGATGTCCAGTTCAGCCCCCGTGAATACCGCTGTGTGCTCAGCTGGCCGAGGCCCACAGAGCCTACTTTTCTGGTACATTCCGTGTTGTCTGTGCTCCGGAGCCACATGGCCAGACAGCCAGCTTCTCCCTGGCACAGGCGGAACAAGGAGTGGACACTTGGCTCCTGGAAGAAGAGTGGAGCAGGTGGCCTGGGCAGCAGGGGCAGGTGGCAGGGGCCCGGGACGGCCTGCCCCTCCCCTGCCTAGGCAGCATGGCAGTCCGTGGGTGTGTGGCCAGCTCGGCCAGCACTGAGGGAGACTCAGATTCACTGACGTCAGGGTTGTGAGGCCGTCTCTGCAGTTTTCAGGAGCCAGGGCCCAACTCTGGTCAGCTGATGTGAGCTTCTGTCCCAGGTGATGCGTGCCCACCCTGGCTGCACTGACCGGTGACCACTGACCACTCACAGCTGGTAGCCTGCTGCCCCATGAACAGCTCAGCTGCAGGCCTGTGCAGGGTCCTGTGGTGCTGCAGAGAGGGAGATGAGGGAGACCACTAGGGAGCCGCTCAGAGCAGGACTTAAATCAGCCAGCGGGCTTCCCCTGTTTGCTTGTGAGTTTGCCCAAGGCCCAGGGCAGCGGACTTATAGTAAATGAACCTGTGTGAGTTACGGGTCCCACTGAGGCCCCAAGGGACAGGACAAGGCCACCGCTAAGGACACTGGCTCCAGCCTCAGCTGCATAGAGACTGCAGCTTCGGGTGTCTCCCTAGTGAGGGCCTTCCTGGAGATGACATCGTTCTCCTAAATTAACACATGTGTCAACTGGGGAAGTCCCGGAAGGGGCTCCCCAGTCCTGCCCGGGTTCCTGCATTTTCTCCAGGATCCCCTCTGTTATGGTTTGTGTATAAGTATCCCCCCAAAGCCTCATGCAATCATGGGGTGACTTCTGGAATTTGTGATTGATTATTGTGGGAATGGGTGCTGCACCTCCCCTGGGGCAGGTGATTTGCATTTCAAGGTAGTAAAGGAAGAGCGGTTAGCTGCTTGAGCTGCTGCTAGCTCTGCCTTGGTTCTTGCTCTTAGCCACCACCATGGAAGGTTGCCCTTTCCCATGTGCCACTCCGCTTTGGAGCCAGCTGAATATGGACTGAAACCTCCAGTAACTGTGAGCTAAATAAAGCTTCCTTTCCCTCACCTTGAGTGTCAGGTATTTGTCCCAGCAAAGAGAAGAGTAACTAAGACATCCTCCTAGGTTTGATAACATAATAAATACAGGTGACCAAGAGAAGCTGTTGGTCTCTGGGGGAGGGCTTGGATCCTCCTGGAGCCCCAAAGTCATTTCATTTGTCTCATTTACTGAAGCCTTTGCTGGCCACTGGCTTGAGAGATTGTAGGCCTGATTAGCCCAGGATAACTAGGGGACAGTAATAAGGTGATAGGGTGACATGCTGACTAGCTCAGGGCACTAACGCCAGGGCTGCACAAGGCAGGAGCAGCCTTCAGAGCTGCTGTCCTCCCAGAGCTTGCAGCCCTCCACTCAGAACCCCCAGTTCTCTGCTCAGAACCCCCACTGTACCGGCAGGCAGCAGCACGCTGACATGTGCGGTAAAACCTATTTCCTGCCCTGGTGCTGCCATGGGTGCCTCAGTGGGCTGGGGCAGGGGCCAAGGGCAGGCAGGCACCAGGGATGGCACTCTGGGTCACTGGGACTTGTCTCTTGGCTCAGAACCCAGCAGGACCCAGGGAAGTGTAGGGCACTGGTTCCAAGCAGGACTTGTCCAACACCAGCCTGAGGACAGAGCCAGCCCCGAGCTGGACTGGGCACTGCTCCCCTCTCCTCCTCCTGAAGGAGCACTTGACTTCTTATTTTCACTTCTCCTTCCGGCAGATGCGGCCACTTTGCAGCGAGATTGTCCCCAGGCGTGGCGGGGCTCCCGCCAGGTACTCCGGCAGTGGAGTGCCGGCTCTCCGAATGTCAGGCAATATTATTTTTGAATCAGCTTCAAGATATCACTTGAAGCAGAAGTATTGGAAAATTGATTTCCTCTCCTGTTGTCTTAACCAAGTGTCTGCTAGCCTTGGTCTGGCCTGTACTGCCACTTGGCTCAGGGCTCTGCATCCCCGAAGCAGCCATGCAAAAGACCCGGAAGCCTCCTCCAGCAACCTGGCTGCCGTGTCTCTGGGAACTCCATCACCGTCAGCCTGGGCTTCTGGTTCCTCCAACAGTGAGGGGGTCCGGTGTAACTGCGGGTCCCGTGGCGCTGTCTGAGGCCCGGGCTCGGCGCGTCTCCTCCTGCCCACACCAGGGCCTCGCCGTCTGTGCCCTGGCCCATGTCACTTCGTCACATTCCACAGGCAGAGGAGCAGGTGCCCTAGGCCCCTCTTTTTGATTTCTGCTCGCTGTTGGCACACGTGAGACTCGAAGCCCCACCGCTGGGCGTTCCTCCCGACATGTGGCTTAGGTTGCTTTATGCTCCTCTTTAAAGTGGGGAGAAGGGGCGTGGCCCCCACCGTCTGCCCTCCCATGTCTCAGAGCCAGGCGCGTCTACGCTGCCCTGCACCTCTTGCTGCTCGGTCCCGCCTCGTCCTCCCCAGCGATGCCCCATGAGCCACTGACTTCCCATCCCCAGCCGCCTGCTGCTGTCCGCTCGACTTGCGGTCATCATGCACCCCGCTGCTGGGTGAGAGGATCTGCCCAGCACCAGCCTTCTGTGATGGGCACCCCTCCTCCCGCACCACCTCTTCCGGGGTCTGAATGCCCTCCTCTGTCGCGCTCAGTCACACTGAGTGCAGCGGCTGGGACAGATTCATCCGCGCATGTGTGGCCAAGCTGCTTCCACCCCTTGATGGCCATGCGCAGTGCTGCTGTGAACACAGCAGACTGTCCCTCCTTGACCACTTGGTCCCCAGGGACAGGCCTAGAAGCGGCCTCCTAGCCTGATCACCTTGGGCGCTTGGTTTTGTCTTTCCTCTCGGGAAGCCTCAGCCTCCAGCCTTCTGGAGCCCCCCAGGAACTGTGCCCAATGGGGGTTCAGAACATGTCTTCTACGTTAGCTGCAGTGTCCTGCATGAGGCCCAGCATGGTCCAGAGACCCTTGCGGTGGTGAAGGAAGGCCGCACACCCTGCCCGGCCACCTCCCAGGCCTCCAGGTTTGAAGTGCAGCAGCCCTACACCTGCAGAGTGAATGGGCCCATCCACCTAGCCAAGGTGACCAGAGCTGTGTCCCACCTGGCCTGGCAGGAAAGCAGTGGCCCAAGGAGCTGGATCCACTGCAGCCCCTCCCTTTAGATGAGAGCCGGGGCTGTAGAAGCCGCCATGGGGAGGGGCTCACTCAGAGCTGGAGATAGTGTGTAGCCCCAACCCTGGGAGCCATGGGCTTTGAACAGAGCACCGAACTTCCCTCTTTGCTTTGCTCTGCGATGGCAGCTGTCCTGCATGGGGATCTGGGCACTGGCCACCGGCAGGAAGCAGCTCTGGCACCGGCTGTACCCTCACCGCCCAGGCCTGATAGTCATTATAGCCTGCAGCTGGTCAGTACTGGCTGCGTCTATGGTTCCTGGTCTGAGGAGAACCTGCAAGGGTCCAGGAGAGCATGTGGTACTGACCACCAAGGCCCAGGGTAGCCCACGGTGCTGGCTGCCCAGGGTCCAGCAGTACTGAGAGCCAGAGCCCCTGCTTCCTGCCTGAAACCCTTCCTGTTTCCTCAGATGCAGCGCCACTCACCTGCCACTGTCAGGGCAAGGCGCAGGTCGGGTGGTGTAGACGGTGGCTTGGCGGTGTGGATGCCCTTCATGCCCTCGACCTGTCTGCTTGCTGCCAGGATGGAGCCTTTCATGTATGTGTAGTCACAGTGACATGTGTTTTAAGTGCCTCTCCTTGACTTCCTCCCCCACCAAGCTCCCTAGGCAACGCCCTGCCGTGGGACTCGCTCTTGCAACTGTTAGAAAGGAGCTGTCCCTCCCCACTCCTTCCTGGAACTGGGAAGACTGCTGGACCATCAGCGGCCACTGGGGCACAGTCAGAGCTGCCCAGTGGGGTGAATCCCTGTGTACTTATACGCATTGAGTCCCTTATAGACATAGCCAAGGGGAGGGGGCTTCATGGCCCTAGAGACATGCCTGTCCCCAGAATGTAGCATTTCTGGCCCCCTAGTCCATACTCAGAACACATGCATGAAGTGTGGGTGGGCCGGTCAGCCTGAGGCTAAGGTAGCCAGGCAGGGGTCAGGGATCCCCTAGGATGGCACAGGTCTTCTCAGGGGAATGTTAAAGCCTAGCAGAGGCTCCCAGCTCCAAGGTGCCCTGGGGTATTCTTGAACCCAGAAAGTGTCACCAGCCCAAGGCTGAGATCCCTGAGTTTCCCTCTGCTGGCAGCACACAGCTCAGGGCAGATGCCTGCCTGCTCCATGTCCCGCTCCTCACGGCTGGGCTGCTGCAGGCCAGGCAAGGTAAGAGCTCTCTTTCAAGCTCTGGAAGAATGAGCAGCAGCAATTTGTTCTTTTCCTGAATCCCATACAGGCCAACATGAATGCAGGAATGATTTTCATAAATTCTTTATGCTATTTGCTTAGAGCCTGTGTTTATTAAACTGGTTGGCTTCCAAAAACTCTTCGTAGGTTTCTCTTTCAAAAAAATGAGTTTTATTTCTCCAACCCACTATGAATTAAAAATGGGTCTTGAGGCCCTCAGCAGGTTTTACTCCATGCCTTAGACTTATGTAAGGGGTAGAAATAGGCAGTATCTATCACCCAGGCGCACATATGTGCACACACACACACACGCACATGCACACGCACACGCACACACTTTGCAGCCGCGGGAGCTGGCTGCCTCCTCCCATGTACCTTCTCCCTAGCCTGGCTTTCTCTGTCTTCGCCACTGCTTTCAGAACTCCTCTCCGATGCTTGCATGCTGGGATGAGAAAGCCCTAGAAGAACCTCAGAGTGGCTTTCAAGTCCTCTAAACCCTCTCATATGTGAGCCGCACATTTCTCAGGGGCAGCTGAACAGGAAATAAAAGGCTCCTTTTGCAGGTTCCCAGAGCCCCGTGGCTTACCCAGGACAGGGAACCAGAGAGCTCCCTGCACAGCTTGGAGCTGCCACCCCAGGCTCCTCAGCCCCTCCTCTGCACCAACTCGCAGGTCCTGTGACAGAGGGGACCGAGCTTCCTGGACCAGGGTGACCTCAGAAAGCCTGGCTGACTGAGTCCCTTGAGCAAAGTGCCCAGAATTTGGAGCAGGTCCACTATTTCGTTACATTTCTGCTTTCCAAGAATGTGTTTCTCTATTTTTATTGAGTATCCAAGAACGGTCAGCTGCAGAGACCTCATGATCAGGGCCGGCCGCATAATTGGCGAGGCTGGTGAGAAATACAATGACCAGGGTGTGCTCTGACCAGAGAGCGGGCAACAGTGCTGACAGCCACGCGGGAGGATGGAGTTCCACCCTTGGGAAGCGCTTCATGATTCCTAAGGTGCCGGAGGTGGCATAGCAACGGATGAACAATAACAGAAACCTATAGATTATAAAAAGTCATAAATTCCCATAAGATGATAAATAATATTTTATTAATATAATGCTTGAGTTGATCATAAAATCTTCCTGATGGCAAATTTATTTATTAGGTCATCAAAATCTACACTTTCAACAACTTCATTTTTTGTCAATATAATGGAAAGTGATGCCGGGTGCTCTTGCCAAATGCAAGGTTACAAATAATTTTTGCTTTGGGGAGGATCTTCCTGCTGATGCAACATTCCTGGGGCCATGGGGATTACTTACAAGCTGTGGCAATGCTGGGATACATTTCTCAAAAATAGTTTTAAAACATCAGTGGGAACATATCCCTACGAGCCAGCCTTGTGGAATCGTTTTTCTCAAAAGATAGAACTCCTCAGACAAGTGCGTTAATTTTGAATGTAAATTTATGCAGCAGCAGTCCGCTTTCTGGGACCCCTTCTATAACTTATTGCTACACCAGTAACCCAAATTGGCTTTGATGGGAACCCAGCTCCAATGGGTATTTCTGTTTTCCAGTGTTATCTTCAACTATGAGGAAAAACTTAATTTTAAAATGATCCTTTTCTTAATCATTAGATCAACAGATGCTTCCTACAAAATAATATTCTTTCCCATAAAATAGGATGACTGTCCAATTTAACTTCCATTTCTAAGCTTGTCCATACACACAGCGCGACGGCAGTGTTTGTAAGTGTGGACTGTAAACCGTTGGGTGAGTCTGAGTAGCTCTCTCATGCATTTCATTAGGGAATAAAGCACCTACACATACTGTCACTTTGCAGTGACCTTAGTCACTGTCCTCTTTGCTGAGACAAAATCCCCGATAGCTGAAGTTTAAGTAGAAAAGGTTTATTTTACCCTTTGCTTTGTTTCGGTCTGTCGTTGGCTGGTGCCGAGGCAGGGTGACACAGCAGAAGGGCACTGCAGAGGACAAATGGTCCACAGCAAAGCAGGGCAGGCAGAAGCCAGCAAGCAGCAAACAACACAGCAACAAGCAAGCAGCAAGCCACCAGAGACCCTCTATCCACCCCCTGTATTCAACCAGGCTACCCAGCCTTGAGACAGGTGGTGCTCACACCCAGGGAGGGGCAACCAAACCAACCAGGGGACAGGTTAGTGACCACACACGCTTGACCTCAGCATCACACCGTCCAGATCCAGCCACATTCCAAGAGCCCACTGGGACCCTGTGGGCCTTTGGGTGGCCCCTGGACACAAGCATGACACTGACAGACAAGGGCAGCTGCTGAGCTGGGTCGTCCGGTCCTGGGTTTCCAGCAAGAGACTGAATGCTTGAGCCCTCAGGCCCCACGGTGGACAGTGAGCTGCCGAGCCTTGGGGATCTTGTTTGTCGCATGTGGACCCTGCTGAGGCTGTGGTGTCTTGTGCTGTCTAGCCGGGCTGCCTTGGGGACCCCCGTGCTCCTGCTGACTTGCTCCCTCTACCTGGCCCTCACCTGTGCCCACAGCCCCCCCCTCCCGTGTTGCTGCTGTCCCCTCCTCCACAGTCCCTTGAACTTCTCTTGAAGTGTAACTGACATATGAAATTGCTGAGTACCTGTTTTTTGTTTTTTTTTCTCTCTAGGCTGGGGCTGGGACACCGCAGGACAAGGTCCAGAGATCCAAGCCCCTTTGGGCAGGTGCTCCTACTGGGCTCTCCAGGGACGTGGGTGTCAGGCTATGGAGACAGGGGAGGCCTAATCCCACTGAGAGGTCAGGCAGGTGCTAGGAAATGCAGTTGCCACTTTCATCCCCTGCCCCCGATGTGCATCGAACTTCTCCAGTGATAGCAGAATAACCAGTCGCTCTTTGTTCCAAGTGACAAGCATAATGTTATCTTGTATGAAAAGTTGGGGTTTTTTTTTTCTAAAATATTTAGGTTTCAGACCATGAATCAAGTCCACATTTAGCTAATGTTAGTTCTGTGCTCATATGGTGACCATTCTGAGAAATGCTCAGAGTTCTAATGGGTGTGAGACTGTGAGTTCACGCCTGGATGGGCACAGGACTGTGGTGAAGGCTACCTGGGATGGACACGAGCTGTGCCGACCAGCACCTGGGGTGGACACCGCCTGTATCTAGGAGGTTAAACCTAAGCATCAAACTCAAGGACCGGATGAAGACGATCATTCTGGCTTCGCTGCCTGTGACCTGAAGCCGGTGGCTGCCCCTCTCCCATCTGGAAGCAGTGCCTAGACAGAGGCGGCTGAAATGAGGACCGAGAGGCAGCGGCATTCTGCCAACGACCGTGGTGGTACCTACCAGCCGGCCAGTCCCTGCCAGGGGCCTTGCAGTAGGGATGTGGGGTGGGGACACTGCAGTGTTGCATATGACACCGCTCACACATCGGTAAATTGACTGCCCAGAGCTTGTGGCCAGTCTGAGGCCCTGGTGGCCCATCCTGCCTGCCCCTAGTCTGGGCTTTCTCCTGTTACATTTTGAAGTTCAGGCAAGATGGCTGGCCTGGAGCTCAGCCACACAAAACACCACAGGCAGGTGACCTAAGGCACAGGGCTGTGCCTCCTCACCTCTGGAGGCTGTAAGTCAAGGTCCAGGTGTGGGACAGGAGCTCCCTCTCCGCATCCTCAGTGGGGTGGCCTTTCCTCCAGCACCCTTTTCCTTAGCATTTCTTTCTCATTTCTCATAAGCAGGTGGTCGCCTTGGGTTAAGATCCTCCCCATGGTGGCCTCAGTCTTCAAACAACCACGGTTTTAAAGACCTTGTATCCAGTGTAGCTCTATTCTGAGGAGCTGGGGCTAGGGATTTCAGCACACAAGTTCGGGGTTGTGTAGGACACCCCATAGCTGGCCCAGCATAGTGGCTTGGTGCTGGCCATGGAGCAATCTCCATGCACTGTGGATGTCAGAGTATTTGGCAAGGTAAGGATGGAAGAACGAGATCTCCCTGGATTATCCAGATGGCTATAAGTCCTTGCCAGACCTGATACTATGGTGCGTCAACCTGAGAACTGTAGAAGCTCAGCTAAGTGACTCAGCAGGGGCCAGGACCCTCCGTGGTAAACATCCTGAGTTGGTGGAAGAGCAGGGTCTGGCCGAGCTTTCTCTTCTGCTCTCGGTGCCTTCGCTATCTGCCGCTGTGCCCTCCCACGCTACCAGCCTTGGGGCTGGCTGACCACAGCCGGGAGCTTCCATGAACTGCGAGCTAAATCCATCTTTCCTTCCTTCATTTAGGATGTCAAGGGCTTTGTTTCAGCAGTGAGGAAAGTAACGGACCCAGAGACAGACAGAGGAGGAGGGTGTGTGAAGATACAGAAGCAGAGGCTGGATGGGAGCGGCCAAGAGCCAAGGACGCCCGGAGCCACCAGGAGCGGAAGAGGCAGGGGACACTCCCTGGGGCCTTCGGAAGGGGAGTGTTTATGTAGCCACCTTGACTCACACTTCCGGATCCCGGAACGGTGAGAGCTGCGTCCTGCTGAATCTCCCCCTGTGAGGTCCGTGCAGCACAGACCTCTGACTCCCCGCTTGTGCCCCAGAGACAGGGCTCAGGATGCGCCTGAGAAGCTGGCGTGGGAATGGAGCCCCTCTGTTGAAAGGCGGTCCACGCCCAATAGCTGCTGGTCTCCTAGTGTGGGCTTCCCCTCAATAATGCCAGCCCTGGCCCTCACACACCCCAGAAGCCAGGGCCTCTCTCTGGCTAACACCACTCTGGGAGGCCACCTTTAGCTCCTGACCATGAATACCCAGGGGCTCCCCAAAAGCAGTAGGGTCCACATTTTCTTCGCCTGTTCAATTCACCTCTGCCCAGAGATGGAGTCCTTTGGATTTATGGCTCAGGGTTTCACATTTAGCTGTGTGAGGTAAGTTTGCAAGGGCTTTTGTTGTTTCCTGTGGGGTGGTCGTGGCCGTGGCCATGGCTGTGTTCAACAGCACAGAATAGTCTCAGAAAAGAGCAGCTTCCACTTGGCACCGCTGTTACCTCTGCCAGAGATTTTGAAAACAGATTTCTGCTTGGGTACCCGTCCAAGTGGGTGAAGGGCTTCGGGCACTGGTGGGAAAGGAGTGACAGGTCCCCAGGGAGAGCTCTTTAAAGGGAAATTGCATCCGGCCCCTTGGGGTCAGAGGCACTCAGCCAGCAGCGCCCAGAGACGGGGCTGCCCGCAACACTGACAGGGCTGGTGGTTGTGCAGTTCTGCAAACCCAAGCCGAGGAAATGCCATGGAAACAACCTCTATTTTGGGAACCTGCACTTCGAATCCTCTCACAGCGCACGATGGCCTCCCTGGTTCCACCGCCTGCTAAGCCAGGCTTTCATCTCCAACCCAGACTGCTACTGGAAGGAGAACTGAATGGAATGCGAGTGGGTGGCGCTGGCCTGGCCGGCCGGGCCCTGGGCCTGTAGTCAGCCACTCTCCGGTACCTCACTCTGAGAAGCTCTCTGCTTTCCCACGGGCACCCGGGCACACTGAGGGGCTCCTGAGGTCAAAAGCCAGCCCTAGGCCAGGCTGCCCCACCCCGCCTGCCCCTGGCCCCTCTCTCTCCACCCCCTGAGGTCTTCCATCCCTGAAGGCAATGCCTGCCCTAGGGCTTCGCCAGGCCTTCACCGCAGGCCTCCCCAGGGCTGCTGCATTCCCCCTGCTTGTCTCCCAGGAGCCCCACACTCAGCTGTCTTCCCTCCTGCTCCCCACAGAGGCCCTCTGACCAGATGCTTTCTGCTGTCCTACCGCTTACAGCTGGGCCCTCTGCTCCCTGTCCTTGTGCCCTGAGAACCCATGGGACTTCCTGGTGGTCTTGGAATCCGGTCGCTGAGACAGAGACCCTCAACGCTAGCACACTCTCCTTCCTTGTGCATCCCACCTTGCCCAAGCCCAGCTCCCCAGGACTCAGTGCATCCAGGATGCGATCCCAGTGCATAATCGCCCTGAGTTCCATCTCCCTTCCAGAACATTCCTTCACCTACCCTACCCTCCACCAGCTCCTCATACTCCTCAGATTTTGGTTTATGCATTACATACCTTAAAGCCTTCTGTGATCACCCCAAACACTAAAGTAGTTGCATGTACGAGCATGCATGCACACACATATGCACGCATACATCAACACACATGCCTACAATAAATGTAGATGGTCCCAGGCACACATAAGCACACAGTCACTAGTGTGTTCACAGGCCGACCTACTCACATGGTCACACGCCTATGCGAACACGTGTGCACACACACACACACACATGTGGTGGGACAAACCTTCCACTCCAAGCCTTGGGGACCCTTCTAGGGTTACCCGATTTCCTTCCCCTGAAGTGCTGTACCCACTCGAGCTCACCCTCGGTGTTCCTCTCAAGTCCTGGGAGGGTCCTGGGGTGGCCACTGTGGACGCCCATCTTCTAGCCCAGACAAGGCATGGAGGCCAGCGGGCGGCTCAGTGTAACACAGGACTCCATCTCCCTGGTACCTGCTGAGGGAGAACAGCTCAGCACAGCCCTTTGGGGGATCCAGGATGCAAACCTGGGCTCAGGAAGGCAGCTGCAAGCTGACAAGGAGCCCCGACAGTGGCTCAGCAGCCTTCGCTAAGGGCAGCGCACTCTGGGTTTTCCTTCCAAAGCCCCACCAGGGAGGATCCGAGAGGGCCGTGCAGACACAGCTGGAGAAGCCTCCAGAGAGGCAGCCATCGGTCCATCTGCCCTGGTCCTTTGGGCCGGCACGCAGCCTTCCCCAGCCAGGGCCTGCTGTGAGGACATTCCCGTCCCGCTGTCACAGTGCTCCCCGGGGGCTGTCACACTTGATGTCCCCAGGGACTGCAGGAAGCTGGTGTGGGCTTTACCCATGAGAACCTGAAAGGGTCCAGAAGGCATCGAATCAGAGGGACACAAAGGCTGCCCAAAGCTGAGAAAGGCTTGGTGACATAGGTCCCCAGGAGCCCACAGCCTGCGTTCCCTCCCTCCCATAACTGTCCCTTAGAGTGGGTCACTAAACGCCTGTGGCAGTAGCAATCGGGAGTCACTTCTGAGCCTGGGCTGCGTCAAGGCTGCGTCCTCCATCTGGGTAGTGTCCCTTGCTCTTCCTCTTGCTGGCTCCGAACTGCTATGACCGGATCTGCGCTGGGGAGAGGCTTGTGTGGGGGGAACCTGAGGGGGATTTCACAGACCCCCAGTGGGAACAGAGGCGCGCCACTGCAGCCCAGGAGAATCCTGCCCTGCTGCCAGCCCCTGGAGCACGGGGAAGCCGAGGGGAGAGACACAGCCCCACCCGAGCCCACCTGCGAGCCCAGAGGTGTCCTGGGTACAGCCCAGCCCTCCTGGTTCCTGACAGATAAAGCCCCAGGAGATGTAAAGGTGTGACGGTCCTGTGCGTTGGGCAGGGACAGCGCTTGCCCGGTCCTCTGTGCTGCTGGGCGTCCGGACCACCCGTCATGGCCATGCGCCGAAGGTCAAGACGACGTGAAGAAACCTCAATGCTAATGGAGAACGCGAAACAGAGCGGTGCTCCTCAGTCAGCGCCCCAGCGCAGCGCGCCGCTTCCTGGGAGGGCAAAACTCCACAAGTGGGACGTCCTGCGGGGAGAAGCATCCGCTGAAGACCGGACCTCCTGGTGAGCAGCTCGGAGACAGTAAAGCCCGATGCGAGCAGAGCCCCTGTGCCTGGGCTATGAAACGTTCGTGGAATCCTGGTCCCACTGTCTTTGCTGCTAATCCTCGTCTGTATGGCTCTCCATTCTGGCAGAATCCGGCTCCCGTCTCCCCCGCTGGTGCCCTGGGCTCCAGCTCCCTCAGAAGTGGCATTAGCCCAGTGAAGTGTCTCCTCGGCTTCCGGTTGGAAGACTCCCACGTGGTCGTGGCTCACGGCATGACTCGGTGCCGCAGGAACCCCCAGGCTTGGAGGACCCGGGCTCAGACAGAATGGCCTGGGGTGGGGGAAGCCCACAGGTGCGCCCAGAGGGGTGGGCTGGAGGAGGAGCTTCTCTGGCTGCATGCAGCTATCTACCAGCGCCTGCACTGAGAGACGCGTTCACACGTACAGCGCCCCCTCCAGGCCAGGTGGGGCAAGACGCTCTGCTTGGTGACACAGTGCCCAGGTCCACACAGTGCCCCTGGGGTCTCCGTGGTCCTCCGCTGCAGAGCTCTCAGGCATAAGGACTTGCCTCCAGGTGCCTGCTCCTGCCAGCCAGAGACCACCAGGACTGGAGAGCAGCTCGGGGAAACTGAGTCCAGGGCCAGGGCCAGACTGGCTCTTGGTCCTTGTGTGTGTGTGTGTGTGTGTGTGTGATATGTGGTGTGTGTACAGTGCGTGTCTGTGGTATTATACTGTCTGATGTGTGTGGCATGTGTGCAGTGTGTATTTGTGGCATTATAGTGTGGAGTATATGAATATATATAAATATATAATCTATATTATGAATATATAATATATATTATGAATATATTATATATATATATATATAGTGTGTGTGCGTGTGTGTGTGTGTGTGTGTGTGTGTGTGTGACCTGGCCTTGCTCACCCTGGCCCTGACCTCTGTCACAGTGGACTCCACAGCAGGGCTGGCTGGAGTGAGGCGCTGGCAGTGTCTCCTGCCTCAGCCTACCCACCTTCCCTGCCATGCCCCCGCCCCTCCCCCACTCTCCCTGCACTCTCTGCCCCAGGGACTCCTCCCTGGGACACCCACCCCCTGCCCCACCACCCCTTACCGCTCTGCTTTCCGCCTCCAGCTGTCCCCAGCCTGCCCTGAGTGACAGGTGACAGTGTGCGGGATGCTCTGTGACACAGCTCAGCACAGCTCTGCGGAGCTGAGCCAGTGCCTGTGTCTCTCCTTCTGCTGGGAGCCGAGGCCTCCGCAGCCTCTGCAAGCACTGCGCAGGTAAAGGGCCTCGGGTGACCCAACCAGGGCATGGCACTGGGACCCGCAGAGCCCACGGGAAGTGGATGGCCAGGTGCCCCTGGAAGCAGGAGGAGAGCACCCTGAGGTGTGATCCCCACCCACACAGGGAGAGTGTGCCCAAGAGTCTGGGGCAAGCAGAGCCCCATGGAGCAGCCACGCTCCTTCCGTGGCTTTCAGCCTTGTCCTAGAGAGGGACTCTCAGGACCGTGGCCCTGCACCCCCACCCCCACACCCGACTCTGGGTAGGGTGCTGCCTCTAGCTGCTGCCTATGGTGCCACCCTCTTACCATGTCCTCCACCCCCCAGGAACTACTGGGGGCCACCGCCCACACCCTTGGGTGAGGTCCTGGTTAGGAGCAGGGTCATTGGAGGGACCTCAGCTCCTGGGAGGCCGATGGAGCTGGGTCTCACTCGGAGAGGCCGAGGCAGCCGTGGCCGTCACACACGAGGGCACAGTAGCTTGAGCAGGGCCCAGGCTGGAGCTCGGATGTGGCTCCTGCCGGCACCTCTGGCTTGTCTCTTGCTGAGCTCCTCCCCAACCTCCTGGTGTCCTTCCACAGGGGGGCAAGCCCAGTGCTCTGTCACCTCGGTGGCTCCCAGGGAAAAGGCAGCCGGGAGTGCCATTGCGTCCCTTTGCTCAGAGAAGCAGCTGAGGCTCCAGGGCTCGGAGCGAGTTCCAAGGTCACCAATCACCAGGCCAACACTGTGTCCAGCACCTGCCTGGCTGAGCCAGCTCTGAGCAGGACCCAGGATGGAGCAGGTGCACGGAGTCTGAGGACCAGCTGCCCACCTTGCCGGGCACCAGCGGGGCACTGACATCACGGCCTTCTCTTTCCCAGAAGTCACCCTCGCTGAAGATGTCCCCAGAATATTGCCCTTGCCCTTGGAAACCAAGCCTGTGTCGGCCACCCTTTGACTCAGAACACTCGTACCTGTGTGAGGGACACTGGTTCAGTGTTTCCAGCGAGGGCCACACTTCTGGTGGGCGTCTTCCTTCCCTTGTGTGAAGAGGGGGAGGGCCCTGGGGGTCTGGGGCAGGTGGACCCAGAGACAAACTCCCCGGACCAGTGTGCAGGGCTTGGGGCATCCTGCAGTGGGTCGAGAGGCCCTGGGAGGCGTAAGCCTCAGTTCCGCTCATGCACCAGTGGGGCCACTGCGAGGTGCTGCCCGTGAGGCCAAGTCAGCGAGGCCAAAGCCTGGTCTGGGAAGGTGGCTCCGGCCTTTCAGGCACCTCAGCCAGCTCGGCTGCCCTACAAATGCCACAGCCCAGGAGGATTCAAAGACCAGAATTTATCATTTCACTTCCTGACACCAGGAAGTCTGAGGCCAAAGTGTCCCAGGTCAGTCCTCTCGAGGCCTCTCCCTGGCTGGGGATGCTCCCCGCATGTCCTCACACAGACGTCCTCCTGGATCTGGGTGTTCACCCCTCCTCTTCAGAGGATGCAGCTGTGTTGGGTCAGGGCCCAGCCTAAGGAGCTCCTGTAGCCCCTGCCTCACCCGGGGGACTCCTGGGCCTCTTCCCAGCTCACGCTGGTGGGTGCTGTTCTGGGGTGCCGGGGGTCCCACAGAGAGCTTGAGCAGGACCCCAGTGTGCAGTTGTGTCTGTGCTGCTTCCCGCAGTAGCTGCCCCGGGCCCACTCTGAGAGGTTGCCGTGGAGACAGCGGAAGGTGTGTGGGCAATGGCTGGTGGAAGAAGAGGACTGAGAGCAGAATGTTCTGGAACAATGTTCCGGAGCAATGTTCCGGAGGATGCCTAGAGCTGGGCCTCGCCTGACGGGTGCTGCTGGGCAATGACGGGAGAGGGGATGAGAAGCTTTGCATGTGGGTTTCACAGACCCTGTGCTTGCTACCATTGGGCGCTGTGGACCTCGGGTCCCCCAGAGCCCCACAGGCTGGCACCTGGGTCTCCTCTTCAGGGAGCATTGAGGAAACTGAGTGAGATCCCAGCTGTGAGGCCTGATCTGGGGCCTCTATCACCCCAGGAAGGATAGACAGGGAAGACCCCGGCATAGCACCTGCCTGGCCCTGGGCCTGTGGGCTCTGGGGTCACTTTCCCTGGCAGCCGCAGCGTCTCCAGTGAGGTTCACCTCCGGGTTTGTCCCTGCCTCTCCACCACCAGACCAGACTGCTGGCCTCACTTCTGTGAGATGGCGGGGGTCCACTCTCTCTGTCCTCTGTCACCTGAGCAGTGATGGCAGGGTGGGAAGGGCCGACAGACCAGCCCTGCAGCTACTGTGTGACAGCAGAGGGTGACAGGGCTTCACTCACAGTCACAGCCCCTTGTGGTGCTTTAAGCCTTAACAGAGGCAAGATAGGCATTGGCTGGAAGTAGCTGACCCAAGGCAAGAGGCCCTGTCACAGGGCACTCATAGGACCCTCCTTCGCGGGGAGCTGAGAGGTCACAGGAGTCCTTCCTGGCCTTGTGGCACAGGTATTTTTAGCTTAGTTTATGAGCAGCTGCGCGTCCTTTAACCCCCCCTTGCGCAGAGTTGCTCCACACACTGGGCACCCCAGATTCCTTTCCATCACCCCTTTTTCCTTCCCCTCCCAAACACTCCTCCATCTGTGGGCCTATTATTCTCTTAGGAGAACAAGCTCTCCTCACTTCCCATTGTGTGATCTACCTTTTCTTTTGCCCTATTGTTACCTGTCGGCTTCCTTGCATACGAGAGTACCCCAACTTGGGTAGACCAAGTGTTATGGAAGCCAGGGGTCTGGGCCACTTCACTGAACATCATGGGCTCCACCGAGTTATTCTAAGCGAATAACCCAGGCTTGCTTTTCTCTACCACAGGGGTGTGCTCTGTCGTCATTACGTGTCCACTTGCTGGCACACACAGGCTGCTTCCACCATGTGCCTGTTAGGAGCTGGGCTGCTATGGCCACGAGAGCACGCGGATCACTGTGAGGCGCCGTCATTAACCCCTTCAGAAAACTGCCCAGAAAGACAACAGCTGGGTGGGATGGAGTCACTGGCGTTAGCTTTCTGAGGAGTCTACGTGCTGATTTCCACGGAGCTTGTGCTGTCTCCTATTCCCACTGGCCGTGGAGAGGGTTCCTTCTCCCTGTAGCCTGCCAGCACTGGGTATGACTTGACATCCTGATGGCGGCCACTCTCTCTCCCCCGAAAGATGGCTTCTCGGTGTTGTTCTGACTTGCGTTTCTCTAGTGGCCAGTGGTGGAGGGCATTTCTTTATGTGTCTACTGGCCACCTGTAATTCTTCTGTGGAGGATCTGTTTACTTTGCTTGCCTATGTTTTGGTTGGGTTTTTTATTTGGGGGTTCTATCTTTAGGAGCTTCTTTGCATATTCTAGACAGCAATCTTCTGTCAGAGAAGTGTATGGCGAAATTCTTTCCTATTCTGTAGGCTGTCTTTTCACTCTATTGGTTATTTTGCTATGCAGAAAACTCTTATGTATGTATGTATGTATGTATGTATGTATGTATGTATTCTTTTTGAGACAGGGTCTCGCTGTGCAGTTCAGGCTGGCCTTGAGCTCACTTTTGTAGCCGAGGCTGGTCTCGAACTCGCACTGATCCTCCTGCCTCAGCCTCCCAAGTGCTGGGATTACAGATGTGTGTCACTACACCCAGCTAGAAGACTTCTAATTTAATCTGATCCATGTTTATTGATTCTTGGAATTGTTTTCTATGCAACTAGGATTCTTGTCAGAAAGTCTTTGCCTAGGCTTATAATTGCAAGAGCTTTGTCTACTTTGTCTTCCAATGGGTTGTGTTTTGGGTTCAATAGTTAGTTTGTGGGTCCGTTTTTATTTCAGTTGAGTCCATGGTGAGAGACGTGGGTCTAGATCCAGTCTTCTCCATGTAGAGAGCCAGTTTTCTCAACACCCTTTACTGAAGAAGCTATCTTTTTTTTTTCTAGTGCATATTTTGGACCCCTTCCTCAAAAATAAAATAGTTCAGTGTACCTGGGGTCGTTTCTGCATCCTCCATTCTATATGCATCATCGATTCTTAAGTCTATTTCTGGGTCAGTGCCCTGTTGTTTGTATCATCTTAGCTCTGTGACATAACTTGAAATCCAGGCACTTGATTTCCCTGGTCACTCAGAATTGCTTTTGCTCTCCTGGGCCTCTTTGGGCTCCACATCAATGTTTCCTCCAGTTCTAAGAAGAAGACCTCTGGACTTTTACTTGAGATTGCACTAAATCTGTGTATCAGTGTTGGAAGTGTGGCCATTTTGACAATGTTGGCTCTGGCTACCTAGGAACAGGAAATGTCACTCAGTCACCTGATTTCATGCTCAGTTTTCTTTTTCAAAGCACTGCACCTTTCATTGTAGAAGCCTTTTACTTCCTCAGTTAATTCCTGAGTATTTAGTTTTTCTTGGCAGCATCGTGAATGGTATTTTCCCCTACTTTATTTCTCCATGGGTTCATCGTCAGGGTACAGGAAGGTTACTGACTTTTGGGTGTTAATTTTGTATCCTGCCGGATTGTTGAATTGGCTTATTCTAAAAGATTTGCTGAAGGTTTTGGGGATCTTCTACATAGAGGATCTGCAAATAATGATAATTGGATTTCTTCCTTTCGTAGGCATATCACTTTTATTTATTTTTGTGTCTAATTATTCTGCTAGCATTTCAAGAACTATGTTGAACAGGAGTGGGGATAGAGGACATCCTTGTCTTGCTTCTGATTTTAGAGAGAAAGCTTTCAGTTTCTCCCCACTTAAGTTGTTGTTGCTAGATTTGTCACAAGTGGCTTTTATCAGATTAAGATAATACCCTTCCATTCCTTTCTCTTTAGTGTTTTATCTTGAAAAGAGAGCGGGTTTTCTCCAAGGCTCTGGCTGCCTCCATGGAGACGAAGCTGTCAGCTGTGTCCCTGCTTGTGCTTACAGGCGTGTCACATGTAGTGACTTGCACATGTTGAGGCACGCTTGTGTCTCTGGAGTGAAACATAATTGGTCACCATGCATGATCATTTTGAGGATTCGTTGCATTCTGTGGGCCCCTGTGCTGTTGAGGATTTTCGTATCTGTAAAGAGGTTGCCCTGCAGTTCTCTTTTCTGGCTGGAACCTTGTCTGATTAGGGGGTCGAGGTGGTGGCACCCTAGATGACTTTGAGAACACTCCATCGCTTTCAACTTCACTAGGAACACTGAGGCGTGTTGGGACAGCTCTCAGGCCTGAGCCTGTTGGGTTCTGGGCTTTGCTTGGTTTGTGCGTTATTCATGACTACGTTTACTTTGTTACCTGTTATTAGATTATTTGGAGCTGTTAGATTTTTTTGGTCCAGTTTTGGTAATTTATATGTCTGTGGGAGTCTATTCATTTCTTCTGATTTCTCCAATTAATTGATGTACAGGTTTGTAAAGTAATTGCTATTTTTTTTTAAATTTTGACAGCGTCAGTTGTGATTTTGCCTTTTTCATTTCTCATTGCATTGATTTCAGTCTTTCCTTGTTTGGCTAAATTTGCTAAAAAATTTGTCTCAGTTTGGGATCTTTGCAAGGGGAACAATACGATACAGGACACTTACTTATAAAGATTATTTTAAAAGGAATCCCACCCGAAGAATCAAATACAAAGAGTGCAGGAAATCTGTCCACACACTAAAGACCAAAGATTCTAGCTGAGGTCCCAGATCCCACAGTAATGACCTGCGTGAGTCCAGCTAAAGACCTAGAGCCCACGACAATGCCTTCCATGAGTCCAGCTGGAGGCCTAGAGCCTGCAACAGTGTCTCATACAGGTCCACTTCATGGATCTGTGCTGGAAAGGTCCAGCAATCAGTGGCGAAGGCCAGGAAGTCTGTGCCAGCAGGATGAAGGAGCTGTGCCAGCAGGCTGAGGGTCCTGCACTGGAGCCAGGAAGCAGCACTCAAGATGAGCACCAGAGCTCTCCCAAAGGTGCCACAGCCATTCTCAGCCACAGTGAGTGAGGTCCTGAGCTCCCCCGATGTTGAGAACAGCTGAGTTTATCAGGAAAGGCAGCCTGACAAGCTCCTCCAGGAGCACCAGCAGCCCCCTCCACTTCTCCAGCAGTTTCCTTTCCGAATGGCCCCCCACACCTAGCACCATGCTGGCCCAGTTCAGCTGGGTGCTACAGGTTGCCCACCACGAGTCTATCTACCACGGGATTTGTCTAGTTTATGTTTTGAAAGAATTCACTCTTAGGTTCACTCATTGTTGGTAGTGTTTGGGGGACACAATTTCATTGATTTCTGCTCTGATCCTTAGACCCTCCTTCCTTGGACTAGCTTTGACTTTGGATTGCCCTTGACTCTCTGGGACCTCGAGGTGCAGAGTCCTAACCTTGAGGTTCAGTGTTTAGACGCTGCTTTTGTGATGTGAGTGTTCCCAGTTGTCCTCATCGCATAGAGGACGGCTTTCCCTGTGTCCCTGAGGTCCGGTTTGCTATACTGGAATTATCAATTCAGTTCCAGAAACTGCTTTGCATCTTCCTGGATTTCTTCTGCAACCCATTGTTTAGTTAAGAGGGTATTGTTCAGTTTCCACACATTTGCATAGTTTCCTTTGTCATTGTTTTTAACTTCATTGCACTGGGGCCTGGTAATATGCACGGCATAATTTCAGTTCTTTTACCTCCACTTAGAGCTGATTTATTGGCCAGTACGTGGTCTGTTCAGGAGAGCATCTGATGCCTGCCGAGGACAATGTGCACCCTGTGCCTCTGGGATGGAGCACCCTGGAGACAGCTACAAAGCCATCGGTGCATAGGATTTGCTCAATTCTGGCATTGGTCTGTTGATTTCCTGTTAGCTGGTCTGTCCGCTGGGGCACGGATTTTGGCTGAGTGAAAACATCACCAGCACTGTCATGGCAAGATGGGGGCTGTGGCCATGGGTCGCTAAGGGAAGCTGTGTAACTCCAGAGAGGTGACTTTGAGGGACAGCCCTGAGTAGTACAGGTGCCCACAGGGGTGCCAGGAGGCGCCCTGAGCTCTGCTGGGCACGAGGCTGACCTGGATGCTGGTGGACATTCCTGAGCTTGTGCCATGACAAGTATGTCCATATGGCTGGCACCACACCCCAGGGACATTCCCACATCTGCTCTACCTGCTCAATAGTTATCCTGAGTCCCAACAAACTTAAGCAGGCCTCACCCCATACGGCCCGTATGCCAGCCCGAGTCACCCCCACTCTTTACCAAGTCAAGTATCAAGACCCTCAAGAGGCAACCTTTGCTGGCTGGAACTTTGTGAGCCCCCACCTTGCTGGGTCTTGGGGATGCGTGGGTGCCCTCTGCGTGCCCACCACAGGGCCCCTGGGCTCAGGCACAGCCATGCGCTGCATGGGTGGCTGCCTCTCTGGGGACAGGCAGAGGGTCCGCAGGGCTGGAGAGACAGCAAGAGTCTCGCGGTCCAGGTCCAAAGCCCTGGGTCAGCTTCAGCAAGGGAGAGCAGAAGAGTAGAGGCCACAGCCCCCGCTGCTCGTAGGCCCCCTGAGTAGCCCCACACATGGGCCTGGCTGGGCCTACAGGGAGTGAGGCACAGTCCACAGCACACACAGGCCCTGCCACACCTCTGGGGCCCACCACACTAACGGCCAAGGTGGCCAGATGCAGCCCCTGGTGCCTATCCCTGTCCCCTCCCTGTATGGCCCCAAAGACCCTCGCGGTCTCCTCTCCAGGCCCAGGTAGCCCACGTCCTCCCTCACACTCAGGACACCCACTCAGGCTAGGACCCTCTGCACCCACTCCTCCAGCCTCTGCCTTGTGAGCCCTGTCCTTCGAGGTCCCACACCACACCCACCACTAAGGACACACGTTGGCAGAGGGCAGTCCAAAGGGCAAGATGCCACACTTTAGAGCTGGTTGGCAAGGGAGGCAGCTATGCCATGGGGACCCACAGGGCGGGCAGCAGCACATGGCCAGTGTGGTGGCACCAATGCAGAAATCTCCTGGGGCCCAGCACACAGCCCTGCTCAGGAGACAGCAGAGGTGCTGGCTGGCTCCCCAACGAGCCCTGGCTGCTGTGGCTTTTAAGGTCTATGGACAAGGGGCAGCCTCTGGATCCAGACCGGAAGCCCTGACACCAGGCAGTGCCCCAGGACCCCGGGTTATGGTTTAGACCCATAGTGTTCCCCAAAAGTCTCACCTGCTCAGAGGTAGGTCCTTGGGAAGGTGACTGGATCATGGGGCCACTGTGCTCCTCAGTGGACTTATCTGCCATGGGCTCGTGACTGGGTATACTCTTAGAATGGAGCCTGGCTAGAGACAGTAGCCTCTGAGCATGTGACCAGGAAGGGTGCATCTCCTCCCAACACCCTCCTTATGTCTCTGCTTCCTAGTGGCCACGGGCTGAGCCACTGTCCTCCACCAGGCCCTTCCGCCATCTGTCTTAGAGCCAGCTGATTATGAACTGAAACCCCATAGACTGTTCTACTAAGACTTCGCCTTTTAACTTTGGAGGTTGAACGTTTTGTCTCAACAACAAGAGTGTAACAAAGATTGTGTAATGCTGGGTCATTGCCCATGGTTTATGTCTAGTTGTCCCCCCAAAGCCTCATGCAATCATGGGGTGGAGAATTCTAGAGTTTGAGATTTGAGTCATGATCCACTGGGATTATGTGTTTTAGTATGGATGGGGCTATGGGTCTGAGTACTTCTGGGATTATGGGTGTGGCCTAAGACAGATAGGCTGAGGCTGAGAGCCTGATGTAATATAAAAAGAGACAGAGAGACAGACACTGGTTGTTGTTCTCTGTACCCTGGTTGGTTTGTTGCCTCTGTCAAGATTGTTGCTGTTCTGCCACCATGAACTGGATGCTCTCTGCCCCATTCCACTCAGCCTTGGGCCAGCCGAATATGGACTGAAACCTCCAGCAACTGTGAGCTAAATAAACCTTTCCTTTCTTCATTGTAAGTGTTGGGTATTTGTCCCAGCAAGGAGTAAAAAGTAACTAAGACACCAGGGTGGGTGGGGGCTCACTGAGGAGGGAAGCCCCATGCTGGGAGTGGCACCAACTCATGCTGGTTGGAGCCTGAAGCCTGGATAAAATAAAAACAAAAGGGGAGAAAGGAAAACTCAAACAAAAAGAGACAGAAGGAGGCCCCATCGCCTCCTGCCTGGCCCGCACGAGCTGCTCCTCCTCTCCTTGCCGTGCAGCCCTGTCTGGGAGCAGCTGGCTAGGAACAGAAGCTCCTATGGTCTGAGCAAGGCAGACCCCTCCTCCTCACACCTGCGGGTGCTGGGTGCTGTGTCCCCGTGGCAAGCAGGTTCCCAAGGCAAAGCCTCTCCTCTCAGAGGCTGTGGGGGACACACCTTGCCCCAGCGATCACAGAGGGACTGACCCGCCCCAGCCATGGTGACTGGCTCTGCTGCTGGGCATCCCAGAACCCCTGCCTTTGCCTGGGGTGTGCGGTGGCACATGGGCTGATGCAAGGGCTTGGTGAGATCCTGGCGTGGAACAGTCAAGAAGCCTGGGGCCTTTTCCTGTTAGTGTCACCATGACACTCCTGTCTCCACTGCACCTCCTTGTGGTAGGGTCATGTGACCACTCATCCCTAAAAAGAACCCAAAGTCACAGTACCAGCAGGACCAGAGTGGGTCGCGGTGCCACTTGTGGAAACTAGAGCTGGCGGCGGTCAGCACCTCAGCCAGCGCCAAGGTGCAGGGGAGCCTAGGACCGACCAAGGCCTGCCTTGATGATTTCTATCCACCTCATGGCTCAGTTCACCCTGCCCTCATGAGAGCACCCCGTTCTCTAAGGGTAACTGGGTTGGGTGGAGTTTTAAGGGGGAGGCTCCTGATGGACAGCTTGGTGGCATAGTGGTGGGCTCAGGTCCACTAAGGCAGGGCTCTCCAGGTGTTCTTTCCCCAGCACATCTCTCCATCCTGCTCCGGGCTCCCCGGGTGCCTTTGCCTGTGTGCAGTCTCTACCCCTTCCCTCCTGGGAGCATGACACAGGTGCCACCTGCTCACCTCGACTTCCCCAGAGTCTGTTTTCTAGGAAACCCCAGCCAAGACGATGGGTGAGTGGATCCCAGGAGGAGCAGGTGGGCTGAGGAGGCTGGGGTGATCACCACTATTTTCAGTAAGAAAAATGGGACACAGCAAGAGTAGCTGATTGCTCCAAGACTCACTTCAATGATTAGAAGTCATTAGACACCGGCTTCCTGATTGAGAGTTGAGGCCGGGGCACATGAGGGACATGAGGCCAAGGTGAAGGCTCTCACTGAGGGTGTTAAGGGAGCCCTTCTCAGATTTGGGGATCCCTTGGCGTCCTGCAGGGGCAGTGGGTGGTGGGGGTTTCCCGGTGCTTTCCTTGGGCTTGGCCCTATGGCCAGATCTACCAAGCAGGAGGGGAGCTGCAGCCGCCATGCCCACGTGACGGAGCTGCCTCTATAAGTGAGGAGATGGGACTTTTCTCCTCCAGAACCATTTGTACTGAAGCTATCAGGGTTGACATGAGCTACCCGTGTCCCAAGGACAGGTGTCCTCTTCCAGGTGACAGCCGCCTGCCATCCAGGCCTGATGCACTTCTTGGAAAGACTCCCGTGAGGGGGACCCCCTCCCCCCCGCTTCCTTCCTGCAATGGAATGCACAGTTCATTAAGACCTTCGGTAGTGGCGGAAATGTTACCGGGGAAGAAAAAGCTGTTGACAATCTTATTTTTAAAAGTAACTAAGAATAGAGTGCGCATTGTAAAAATAGCTCCTTGGAAGCCAAGGTAGAGCTCGGGGCCAAGTTCCCTTCCTAAAAGTCAAAAGTGAGGCTTCCAAAAAGGAATGGGATGTGAGACTGGATCTCAACTTTCCCCGCACAGGGATGGGGGAATCAGAGTCAAGAACCAAAGGCGCCCAGGGGCCCTGTGTGTCCCATCCTTGTGTTGTCCAGAGTGTCCCTGGCCTTGCACTTGCACCCTCCACATATAGGACACAGGACTTGTCCAGTGTGATGGAGAGACCGAGGTCACCTGCTGGGTCACAGGGCATCTTCTCCCCAGGCGGTAGCCCTGGGTAAGAGCTACAGTGGGGAGAGCCAGGAGCCGTGGCCACTCCTGCTTTTCACTGGAGATGCTGGCCGTTTCCTGGGGACTCGGAGACTGCCATTCTCTCATGCTGAGCCGAAGCAGTGGCGGAGGCAGCCGCTCTCGCCCAAGTGGGCTTGAGGTGAGAGGAGCTCAAGGGCCACCGCCCCAGGAGCAGCAGTTGTGGCCAGAGCGGCCGGAGGTCAG
>PVKN010005910.1:0-29551 GCA_004027915.1 Capromys pilorides
GGGTGGGGGGGGGGGGGAGTAGGAGTCCTGCCTGGGTGCACACAGGCATGGGATTACGGTTCTGCAACTCAGCAGCTGGAGCAGACACAGAAAGGAACCCTAAATCTCCAGATTTTAGGGAGACACCATGCCTAACATTTTGGTGAAACGTGAGGCAGCCTCATCCAGAAAAATACATTAACATTTCTCCCAAAACAGTTTTAGCAACTGTTGGTTGTCAAAGCTCTTGAATTTCAGAAATGCAAAGAAGGGGTTGTGGACTTGAATAAAAGATTTAACTCAAGAAGAAAAACACTAAAGCTAGTAAGAAGCAGTGCCAAGTCCCGAAGAAATGAGATTTGAAAACGTTACTAAATCTAAATATGAAACACACACACACACACACACACATATATACACTACCATGCTTTGGGGAGTGTTAAATGCAAGTTAGAACTACACTGCACGGCAAACGTTTGATTTAAGTTGGAGGAAGGATCAAAGTTAAAAACTTTCTAACATTATTCTGTCTTAGAGGGTGACAGAAATGAGTTTTAAGTTAGAAGTTAAGCACTCAAGTTGATAGTAAAGGTTGGATGGTAATATTACTGTTTAAGTGTGATATATAACTTCTAAACCATTAAAAGGGAAGAAGCTGAGCAAGACTTGATTTAGTGCTTTGAAGCAGGAAAAGAGAGACAAAGTGGAAAATGCTTGCAAGTACGAAGCCCACAGCCAGCTGGCAGATGTCAGCCGTGAGCCGTGATATACACAGCAAATATAAGTGGATCAAACCCATTCATGAAAAGACTGAGGTTGTTTCCCAGACTGGAGTTTTAGGAAGCTCATGTTTGCTGTCCAAGAGATCCCCAAGCAGAGTGCCAGGGAAATCCAGAGAGGAAAGACAGAGCGCAGAACCCCCCAGCAATAAATAGCATAAAGGAGAGCTTGGGCCACAGCATGCAGAGCAGATAAGCAACCTGAACTGTGTTGTTTAACCATGGCGCAGTTAACACTGAGAACCCCGATTGGCTCTATGAAAAAAAAAAAAAAACCCAAAAAACTGAAGCTTATAAAATAGACGAGCGCCAGTGTATTGGTCCCAGGCTTCCCATTATAGGGGAAGTTGTCTGTTGATGTATCTGTATCAGCCACCAGACTCCAAGCCCCTGGGAGGGTGCAAGCTGGCTCTCATTAGGAGTCACTTAGCCCAGGTCTGACTTGGAGCATTCTTAATAAATGTTTATTGAATAAACTAGTGGTTCTTAAGCCTGGCTACACATTAGAATCTTCTGGGAGTTTTTAAAAATACTGAGGCTTAGGCCCCACCCGAGACCAATTAAAATGGACTCTCCAGGGATGAGACCTGGAGAGAGCCGAGGTCTAAAGGCTCCCAGGTGTGTCTGATGTTTGGCCACGGCTGAGAACCACTGGAATAAATAAATGACTGAATGACCAACTGAATGAGCGTCTCTTTGATTTACAAAAGAATTCACTGCAAGCTTTCTTTTCAAAGCACATTCCCATGGAGCATTTTCAATGTAATTCGATTTTAAGGAATTTGATTTACACCCAATATTGCTGGGACAATCTATTTTGTAAAGCAAGGAACATCTGTATTATCTATCAGTTTCTTTTATGGATTTGGGAATATTCTGTTTCTCCATTTAGAGCTGAGCTGGAGACTTAAGCAAAGATTGTATCATTTCCTGTACTCTGAAAAAGCACTTTCTCCCACTCTGGCATTCAGAGACCCATTCCCGGCACTACGAAGCAGGCGATTACTTAATGAGACACTTAGAGCAGTTTCGAGGAGGATAAAAACATCCTTCTTTGAGCTTTCTGCTGCCGCTGCTGTTCTCTAAGTGGGAGAGGGAGGCTGCCACTCAGCCCAGACCCCAAGGATTAGCTGGTGTCCAGGTGGGCAGGAGTGAGGAGGACAGGCAAAGGGACACACGGATGTGCGCCACAGAGGGACACATTTCCAAGGATGCATCCACATCCGTCTAGGGCGGGGAGGCTCTAGGACAGATGGACACGTTCTGGGGAGGTCTCAGGAGCCTCCTGGAAGATGGAGGCAGCTGCTCTGAGGAGCAGCAGGGAGAGCTCCCGGAAGCAGTGGAAGCAACACGAGGACTGGGAAGCTGCTACAGAGGATGGGCTTGACCGGGAGCTTCCGGGTGCCCTTCTGCCAGGGATGGCAATGGCCTTGTGGGCATCTCATACTTAGAGCCCAAGCTGGGCAGCCAGTTGGGACTCCCTCTTCCACCCCTTCAACTCCTACTCTCAGGCGTTGGACTCACTGTAAAGTAGAACACGCTGCAGACACCGGGTGACTTAAGGCAACAGCGATTTCTTCTTATAGCTCTGGAAGCTGGATGTCCACACCTGCCATGCAGCCTGCGGGGCACCCTGTGTGTCCGCGTGCAATCCGATTGTCCTAGGTGTGTCTGCACTGTGTCCGTCTCCCCAGGCCACCTGGCTACCTGCTCCCTGTGCAAAGGACCTGTCTGCGTCTCCCTTCCAAGCACTAGCAGGCCCGACCTTGTGCAGCCTCCAAAGTCAAACGGGATGGACAGCACTTGGGGCAGCCAGGCCATAGGCTCTGAGTCTCCACATCCATATTTTCCTGTTGTGTAAAGACCGCCGGATACAGGGCTAGGGCCCATCCAAACGGTTTCATTTTAACTTGGCTGCCTCTGCAAAGACCGTTTCTCTGAATAAGGTCATGTCCTGAAATCCGTGTGGTTAAGACTTCGCCACGTCTTTTAGGGGTCACACAGTGCAACCCACAACAATGCGAGAGGTTGGAAGAAGGCCCCTTCCTTTTCCCTAATTCTCTCCCTCTTGTGATCAGTGATTTCATCCTTCTTATCCCCTCACATTCAAAGTCTTCTTCGACATCTTCCACCCTCCTCACCCATGTGAATTGAGGCACCTGGCTATGTGTGTACAGTAGTGTGGGTGTCGCAGGCGAGGCTGCCCCCCACCGCCCACTGTCCCTCCTTGTTTTGCACTTTCTCCCAGCTGTTCTGTGGCCTTTGTGTCTCTGTTCACCTCTGGTACCCCTTGGCCAGCTGCTGCAGAAGCAAGCATTCACCTGGGGAACAAGTCCACTGCACCCCAAATCCTGTACCACATCCACCCTTCTCAATAACAGCCTCACAGAGGGAGCCCAGGGCTTCCCATAACCTCTGTCCTCTTCCTTTCTGTCTGAGATAACTTGAGCAAAGTCCCATCTTCACCCGTGGGACTCTGCCCTCCCCTGCCTGGTTTCCCTGGCCTGCGTCTCCTGGCACACCCTGGGTTTGCAGCTGAAGCCTGTGCACCCCGCAGCTCGCCTCTTCCCCGAGTGCTCTCCCTCCTCCAGTGTCCTCCACTCCTGACCTGGTATTGACATAAAGTCCTCCTCCATGCTCTTCCCCTTGTGCAAACTCCAGGTCAGAGTTCCGGAACCAGCGCTCCTGCTAGACGTGCCTTGTGTCATCTGTGCTCTGCCAAGTCCCTCCAGCCACTACAGGAAGTACATCCAGCTGCAGTAGAAAGGGCCTGGGCCTTTGGCCCGGGAGGCCTGTGTGGAGCTCTGTTCTGTGCATTTGCAATCGCCCTCATCAGTGATAAAGGGCTTGGCTTTGCCATCCCACAGACCAAGGCTTGGAGTCTTGCTGTCACTTTTATTGTGTGATGCTGGCAAATGCTTGACTCAAGCGTTGACTTCCTCAACACCACCAAGGGACAGAAACCAACACCTATATACGTCATGGAGGTAGGAGACCACCAAACTGCTCTGTGAGATGGCTAGCAGAAACAGGACAGTCCAAGGATCATTCCAGAAGAGTTGGCATACAGAAGGTCTATCATAAAGTGGTGGGCTGCAGCTTGTAGCAACTACCTCAGGCCTTAAGAAGTCAAGGCAATGGGAGGAGGTGGAGGAAGTCACTAGAATCCCAAAGAAGAGGGTCCTAGAGAGCCAGCTGCCTGGCACAAGAGAGACCCAACCATGACCGGGGCTGCAGGGCAGAAGCCAGGAAATAGGCGCCCTGCTCTCATCCTCCTCACCTCTACCTGCTGTCTTCAAAGACCTCTCATGGCCGAACCCTACTGGGGCCAAGAACAAAGGAGCCCTGGCCACACAGCCCGGGAGTGTGAGCCTCTCTGACAGACCCCCGAGACTGGGGCCAGCGTGTAAAGAGAGGATTTGAAAGAGCAAATGATACATCATTAAAGATTTGTAAGTCAGTTAGGATGAGGCACGTGCCAGCCAGAATCCTGTGTGTACTGAGAGTTCAGTGGATGTGCCGGGAAACTTTCCCCATCTCATCCTCTTTAGTATTATTTAGATAAAGCCAGACTTTTTTTTGCCCTTCCTTCCTTCTTCCCTCCCTCCTTCCTTCCTTCCTTCCTTCCTTCCTGACACTAGGGGTTGAACCCAGATCTTTTGCACTGAGCTGCACCCTCAGGTTTGCTTGGTTATTTATTTATTTATTTATTTATTTATTTATGATAGGGTCTTGCTAATTTGCTAAGTTTATTAAGCAAGGCTCGAACTTGCAATTCTCCTGCCTCAGTGTCCAAGCATGTTGAGACTACAGAGGTATGTAGTCCTACTCCCAGCTTTTACTGCCCTTTCTCCCACCAGTCCTAGGTCTCCAGGAGAGGAAAGTACCAGACACTCCCTCCTTTGGAACTATTCCAGCATGCCTACCATTTCCTCTTCAGAGAATAGTTCAGAACTTGGAATCTGGCCTCAGCTGATGGGACCAGGGAGTGTTGGGGGTTCTCAGGGTGGCCGCCGCTGCAGTGTGCAGGTGTGGAGCTGGAGGGTTGTGACTCAGGCTGTCCTGTGAGTTGGGGATGCTGGGGGCCAGGGCTGCTGCTGTAACCACAAGCTGATCCTAGTTTCCCTGGAGTCTAGTGACAGACTGAACACCTCTTCATCTGTATCCTCCTGGCTCGCTTGGCCTGTCCTGTCGTGACTTCAAATCCCTGGGCTAACACAACATCTAGATAGAGACACCCAAACCCTTCTCAGGCACATTTTCAGGTCTGTGTACAGGGCAGGTAGCTAGGGGACCTGGCCCTTGCACCTCCCAGGAAAAGTCCAGAAAGGCCGGGACCAGGAACACACCCCTCTCTGGCTTGTCAAATCACAAGGGGCCAGAGACAAGCCCCTTCCAAATATTTAAGGACAGCTCTTGATCATGCAGTTAGTTCGTTTGTTAGTTTTGTAATCAATGTTAAAGGAATTCATTCAAAATAAATATTGAGCAAACATTTAAGCCACACTGAGCTGTGGAGGAGGAACAGGCCACATAAACCAGCCCAAACAGACGTACTCACCCTCGCCAGGCAATTTTCTGTACCTTTTTATAATTAGTTGCAATTTTTTCCTCTCCACATCCAAAATAGTTTACTCTGACACATCTGCTGGACACTTGATGTATGTGTTCTCCTTTCTCTTTCTGAGCAGCAGAGGCCGTCATATGGAGTTAGCCCTGTCTCTTGCTCTTCCAGGCAGACGGAGTCTCTCAGAGCTGCTGGGTACATTTCCCAGCATCTCCCAGTCAGAGGCTGGAAGGAGAGCAGAATCCCAACCAGGACTCCCCAGCCAGCGCTCCCACCAGTGTGGCCTCCACCCTCTTTACCTGCAGGTCATATGTCCTCCTGGGCGCTAGGGGCCAAATCCAGGCTTCCTGGGCCTGCGCAGCACCACTCCTGGACAGCCCTCCTGATGACCCTTGAAAACTTAGTCTGCCCCTCCCTAGTGTGTCTTCCCTAGTGCCTCCATATTTGCCACCTCCTGCTATGGTGTGGATGTACAGTGTCCCCTAATGTTCATGCATTAAAGCCTCGGTTCTCAGAGTGGTACTACTAGGAGACAGTGGGGGGGGGGCAGGGGCAGCAGGGCTTGGGACACTGGGGATTGAAGGGGATTGAAGGGGATTTCGGGATCCCCATCCCTGTGTCTTTTTCTCCTTTGCCTCCTGGTGCCAAGGAGGACTTTGCACCACTTCACAACTTTCCACCGTGGGGGATGCCCCCCACAGGCCCCTCACATAGGGGGTGCTGACTGTGGAGCTAGAAGCTCACCTGTCTGTAGAATACACCTTCTCTGTTCACAAGTTAACAACTCAGACATTGATGTGTTTCCTGATGTGGCTGTTCTTTCAGGTGCTTGGAACCCTGAAGCAGCCAGGGCGCACAGGGAAGGCTGCGGAGGGGCTCCCTCACTGAACGAAGAAAACAGAGACCTCTACAGGGAGAGAGGGTGGTGAGCCCTCTCCTGCCTGACCGTGGAAGGGGTCTCTCATATCCAGAGTTCCAGATTGGCCTCTCCCTTTTGCACATAGGCACTGGGACATCCATGCCAGGTGTAAACTGTGCTATGGAGAAACTCACTTGGCTTCCTGTCTTATGTAAATGAAGGATCAGAGAGAGCATCTATTGATTGGTTGTGTCCACATAAAAATAAGAGATTGAAAAGAGCACCTTCTGATTGGTTCCAAGAGTAGCAATAAATTCAAATTAAGGACTGAAAATACAGCTTTCTGATTGGTTCCATGTACATGTAGTGCTTTCTGGTTGGATCCTCTGTTCTGTGCATGTCCTCCTTTTTGGGAAAACATTTTACCTGGCCTATAAGCCATGTGTTCTTGTCACATTCCATCCTGTTGGTTGTCAGCTTGTCCCAGTCCCAACCTCCTACCTCTGTTACAGTGACAGAAAGCTGACTGGCCCAAACTCTGTGAGACTTCCAGCCTCCCAAGGCGAAGACCCTGGGCAGCGCCTGGCAGTGCCCTGCAGCATCCCCTCAGCAAGGTGCTTGTCCTGGATGAATGAGTGAACAGAGATTCATGGGCAGCTCACCACTCTGCTGGACAGCAGGTCCCTGCTTTATGATTGGTCACCAGTGATGGTGGCAAGATTCAGGAGTGCTATAGATTCTCGAGGCAGGGGGCCTGGGGTCTAACTCCTGCTGTGCCCCTGGGAGGCATGACCCCAAGAGTTCCTTGATCTCCCAATGCTCTGCCTAGTCATCTGCAGTGGAGGATGACATGCCGCTCTCTCCATGGTGCTGCTGTGGGAGTTAATGAGAGAACACAGGTAATGGGTTAGCACGGCCCCCAACACATCGTGAGGAGCCCCTCCTCTCAAACCCTGTTGAAACATTAGCAGGCTGGGCATAGTGGCGTATGTCTATAAGCCTAGCATTCCAGAGGCTGAGGCAGCAGGATCACCACAAGTTCAATGCCAGCCTGGACTACATTGTGAGTTCAAGGCCAGCCTGAACTACATAAGGAGACCCTGTCTCAAACAAATAAGCCAACCAAGAAACAAACAAAACAGCAACAAAATAAAGTATAAGCCACCTTCTAGCTCCAGTTCAGAGCTCTTCTTCTCTTTTATCCTCAGCAAAGCAAGCGGTCCAGACTAATTGACTCCCACTCTTGACCCAAGACTTCTGTATCTTGGTCTGGATATGCACAGAACAGTGTCATTTTAGCCAGTTTTAATGCATGTTTCAGTGAGATTCCAGGTGTCCTCAGTGTCCTGCAGCCACCATCATGCCCTCCAGGATCTTTTCATGAGTGCAAACTGAAATTCCATACTCATTAATTCAGCAGTAATACCTAAAAAATCATATCTTAATCTATTTTTAAAAGTCAAAAAGAATGTAAAAGAATTTAATGAATAGAATATTAAATTTGTTAAAGAAAGACAGGTTCAGTAAGTTGAAGTTAATTTAAAAATATTCAAATTTGTCAATGGTAAATGAAATTAGCAAACATGGCTGAAAATAATATTTACAAATAAGTAGTTTCTGAAAGTATCACTGATGACTTTGCTTTGAAGAAAACTAGCAAATTAAAATTATATTAAATTATCTTTGTCATATTAATAAAATTAAATATCTAGACTTAAAATCATGTGTTTCACTATATCTACTTTTCAATTTTACCTACTTTAATGTTCTGGGAGAAAAAGAACTGCTAACAGCTCGGCCATGCCCTTTCATCTTCCCCACGGAGACGCTACCCGCTAGACACTGCCTCCCCACCCTCTGCTCAGCCCCAGAACCTCTGACCCACTCCCTGCTTCTACAAATTGCATGGTTCCAGGAAGCGCTCTTAAGGGGAATCACACACTCTGTCCTTCAGTGCCTGCCTTCTGTCACTCAGCATAATGTCTTCGAGATTCATCCACACTGGATCATGCATCAAAACCTCCTGTCTTTTTAAGGCTGGATAACATTCCATGGCATGGCGAGACCGTGCTGTGTTTACGCACTTGTCTATGCACGGATGTTTGGGTTGCTTCTGCCACGTGGCCATTCTAAATAATGCTGCCGCGAATACTCACAGGTACCAGCTCAAATCTGCTTTCGATGCTTTAGGGATGGACACAGAGGCAAAGGGCTAGTTTCATGTGTAAGTTTTTGAGAAGCTGCCATAGCATTTTACCTTCCTCAGGGTTGTATTTTAGCAGCTCCTCTTAGCCCCTGGGTACCAAGCATTTCTCCTATGATTGGCAAAATCCCAGATGGGAGGAGCAAGGAGAGGGCTCCAAGCCTTGTGGGAACTTCCAGAAGAGACCAGAACAGCAGGCAGAGATGTTTCAGTGCTAGCAGTGCTCCATGTGGGTCAGGTCCGGCGAGTGTGCCGAGCTCGCCATTCTCAGAGCTCTGAGGCTGCTTGTACGCATGGATGATGTTACTACTTTTCACCAGATGCCTGGTAAACCTCCGTGTAGAAAGCAATGATTTTTCTTTTGCCAGAGGACTTGGAATATAACTATGCTGAAACCATGAGTACCAGAAATACTAAGCGGTATTCTGACACAAATGTGTCTAGCTTTCCCAATAAACATTATAGGAACAGAGGATTTTTTTTTTAACATGCTCATAAAATGATTATACTTGTCCTGAGAATTTCCTGGGTTGTGTATGGCTGTTACAGACTTATTTCATAAGTTGATTTATTTGTTTAACAGTATCTGTAGGGGACTGTGTTTTAATTCCATTTGGTGTGCATGCATGTGTGTGTGTGTGTGTGTGTATGCGCACATGCATGCTCGTATGTGTTTTCCTTTTCCTGTGTCACATCTGAAAAATCTCTCTCTGGCACTGCGCACTTGGAAGTGGCTGGAATTGTCCTGGGTGTCCTGGAACCCCGCTCATGTTCTTGGCTGCTGACATTTTAGTTTGAGATTGCTCTCACCTTGAGCATTCATTGGTCATTTCTGTTGTTGCATTTACCAAAATAAAACTCGTTTCAGCCTGTCCCGCTGCAGGAAGGGGCTGCTGAGCAGTTTTCTGACAGTTGTATATTAAATACAGGTGGCTTTGTGAATGCACGCTCTGTCTGGCTCCAAACATTAACCATAACCCACGGTTTCTTCCAAAGGAACTGGAATGAATTAAATTGTTTAATAAAACCTTACTTACCTGGATAAACTCATTTCTATTTTGCATTTAGATTCCCTAATGCATCCAGATTGTTATTTGTAAAATAAAAAGCTAGACGTGTTTACTTAGAAAGCCAAACATCAGACCCTAATCCTGGTTCTCATCCAAGTTCCCGGCACCGTCCTCTTTCAGGCTCCCTACCACGTTATGAACTGTTGCGTGTTTCATTTACCCTGAGTCGCTAACTCCCACCCCACGTCCGAGTGAAGACGTACATAGGCGCTGAATTTGCCTCTCTGAATAAGCTTTTTTCCATCACACTCCTGAAACTCGCACTGTTTCAGACTGAAAGAGGCACATTTGCAAATTGGTTTTAAAGCAATATCCATGCAGACAGGCCTTGACGGACTGCTGAGTGAAACTCTCCAGGACGGTCAAGGGTGCATTCCAGGAGCTGCTCAGAGGGAAGATGCCACGCCCCGCAGCTCACCCAGAGCGCTGGGCCGGTGGAATCAGCAGTCTCTGTGCTCATCTTTGCCGAAAGCAGCTTCTATCAGACAGCGTGACCTGGGTGCTGGGTGAAATAAACGAATCATGAGGATGGCTTGGTTCACCCCCTTTGCCCCTTTCTAGAAACCCCAGGCTACATTTTACAGCCAAATGTGATATTGGATCTAATTGCTTCCGCTCTTTGAAAAAAATTAAATTTCTACTCAAAGAGATGTATGACACTGCTTGCTTTAGTGCATAGTTCTAGAGATAAAGCCCTTCGAAAGTGCTGTTACTCACTAAGCATGTCTTCCAGATGTCACCTTATAGATCTGCTCCTCAACCCCACCACACACTGGCAGTCGGCTCTCTGTGCGACAGACCTGAATGGCTTTGCCCTTGGTTTCCTTCAGAAGTGTGGGGAAAGCTGGTAGCCAGTGTTTTCACGGTGCAGACTAGGAGTCAAGTAATATTGTGCTACTGGCTTCATTCCTCGCACAGAACACAGTTACAAAGAGGTGTCCTCATGTCCTGATTTTTTGTGGATAAAACAACTGTGACTTAGGAAGTCTAAGGGGAACACAGCTGGGAAGGGACCAGATGGGCTTTGAACCCAGGGCCCTGGGCCTGCAGTCCAGTGCTACCAGCACAACTAATGCAACCAGGAGCGATACAAGGGCGTTCCCCTCGGAAACCTGTCGCCCCTTCGCATCACGGCAGCAACGATCCAACTGCTTGTGCGCTCAGACAGGAGGGAAGTGGGTATAACTGCAGTACGAGGTGGCTGCTGGGCAACAGTGGGACAGGGAAGAGGCTTGGAGGCTGCCGGAGCCCAGCTGAGGGGAGGTGGGAGGGGCCCCATCCTAAGCCCCGCCCTGTCCCCATCTGACAGGTCTGGCTTCAGCAAGAGCCCTCCCTGTCCCCGGAGAACCCTCCGCCTTCACTGGCCACTGGCCCTCGCCCGAGAGGCCTTCCGAGTGCCATAGTCAGCTCTTCATGCCAGCAACCGGCCCACGAAGCTCAACAGGAACACGAGAGATGACGTGCGCGGGGCTTATCACATTTGCAGGATTGCACCTCCGTAAAGCCCTGTCCGCGCCGCCCTGTGCCCCACAGAGCTGCTTGCATGTCCCTGCCACCTCTGGAAGATGTCGCCAGATACTCGCCAGACCGCCACCCCACCACACCACCCAGCACATTGGCCAGCTCACCACGGCACTGTCTGGCGGAGGGGCCACGGCGCGGCGCAGGTTACCTTATAATCAAATTTTCACTGCGCTCTCTGACAGGTTTTTAAGTCACTTAAGGGATCTATTTATATGTGAAAGCATCAGCATCGTGCAGTAAATCCAACCACAAGCCAGTCCCATATTTTATTAAGTTTAAGTTCAGTGAAAGTGCAGCGCGAGCGAGGGCCCGGTGTCTCTCCGTTACATCTGATTTGCGGTTCCCATAAAAAGGCCCACATGCCGCTGTTTCAGATGTGTTTTGGATTGAAAATAGGATTAATGTGCTAAAGTGTGATCAGAATGGTTAAACACGATTAATTGGAACAGACTTCTGCTGCCCAGGGAGCTGCTCCGCGGCTGGCCCGGCTCCAGGTTACCAAGTGAACAAAGCCGGCCGACTGTCCAAGCCCTTCCCCGCCTCGCCTCGTTCGCCGTGCCCTCGCATGCGCGCCTCGCCAGCCTGTCTCAGGGCAGATTAAATGCAGCTGAGAATGCCGGGCCTGCGCGGCACGGCCGTCCTTGGGGAATAGGCAGGAACCCCGGGCCGGCCGGGCCTCACGGTGCTGGCCAGAGCTGCCTGCTGCACTTAGGGGGCAGCGGGCCAGGTGGCTGGGCCAGGGGTGGGAGTTATTGGGGGGTTGTTAAATGAGCTATTAAACCCCTGAACTTTAATCAAAGTGCTACCACACTGGCGGCTCTGATTAGCTCAGGGCTGGAGGGGCTGGAGCCAGGCTGGAAAACTGGTGCTGAGCTCTTGAAGGTCACTCAGGTGGGCACAAGGGCCAGGCCTGGCCAGCCTACCCTCCCAAACCCAGGGCTTTGTCCTCGGCCAGCAAGCTAGACAGGCACACCTTGCTCCTAGCTGTTCTCCTGACCAGAGCGCAAAGGTTTTAACTCAGAGCCCAGTCACACTTCCTCTGACATGTCGCTTGCTGGGGGCCTGCTGCATGCATTTTATGCTGTGGGTGGGGTGGTGTGTGTGTGTGTGTGTGTGTGTGTGTGTGTGTGTGCATGTGACTGTGCACCTGTCAGTGAGTGTGCCTGGGCATGAGTGTGACAGAAACAGCTTTGCAGCTTCGGGGTAGTGACAGAACATGGGCGACCCTCTATTCCCTTAACTGCAAATAGGGGCCCCAAATCTAAGACTTGCACTGCTCAATGAAATGTGGTGCACCTCAACTCAGGACCCACATTTAGTCGGATGTCTTTCTTTGTTTCTTTCTCTGTCTTGCTGCCCAGGCAGTGGCGTCCTTTGGTTGCTCGCATTTATTTGTACTAAAAACTGCAGTGATGTATCTCTCAGGGTTGTTCTCAGATTTTTGTAGTTGTTGTTGTTGTTATTAAATGATGTCTTCCCTGCTTGCTCAAATGCCTTAGATAATGGGATGGAGGTGTAGCATTTATTTATTTATTTATTTATTTATTTATTTAGGTGGTACTAGGGATTGAACTCCTGACCTTGTTCTTGCCAGACAAGCACTTACTCTACTGAGCTATCTCCCTGGCTCCGTTCTCAGATTGGGCAATGTTTAAACTGCTAGCTGATGGCCATACCAGCGGGGCCCTGACAGAGCTAGCACTTCCCATGGGCCAGGCTCTAGCCCAGTCCTCTCATCCTGAGCCCACGCTGGGCCACATCTGCATCCTGTCTGCCCCCACGAGGCCTACTTGCCATGGGTGTCAAGAAGTTTCTCTGCCCACCCAGTAGCCAGGGCCCTGCATCTGCTTGTTTTGGTTTTGTAGAAAATAAGCATCCTGGTAACAACAAGATCAGAACAGGGCCAAGCCACCTAGCCAGGGGCACCAGGAAAACCCGGTGCTCCTGGAGTTCCTCTGGGAACATGGACAGAAATGTCACATTGTTCAGAGGGCAAAGGGAGCCTGCCGGGCTTCCTGTTCAGCTCCTGCGGGCCCAGCTCGTTCCAGGAAACTTGCCTGTCCCACCCTCTCCTGGCCCAGCCCTACAGAGCACTGGGAGAGCTTTCTCAGTGGCACTGAGACCACAACTCATCACCATGTTTCTGTCTGCCATAGGTGCCCGAGGTCCCTATCTTTCCCCCGTAGAAGGACACAGCAGCCAGCATCATGTGGAAGGTGCCACATCATTGCACATCCGGCTTGTGGGCATCAGCATCCCAACCCCTTACTTCTCCTCCCAGTAGTCTCTGATTTTCCACCTGCAAAAGGCACAGCGTAGCTGGGTGTGGGGCTACACACCTGTAAAATTCCAGCATTGGGCAAGTCCCAGTGTTGCAAGTTTGAGCCTAGGTTGTGCAACTTAGTGAGACCTTATCTCAAAAGAAAAAAATATTAGAAAAGGGCAGGGGACGTAGCTCATTGTGAAAGTCCCCAGGTTCTGGGGGTGAGGGAGACAGAATTGATAGCTACACCTGGCTGAAGGAGCACAGCAGGGTCTTCTCGTGTTATTGCCTCCCAGTGCCCTGGACCACGTAACACTCTAGGGGACCTGGGGCTGAGCTCCCCATGCAGAGCTGGGGGCAGGAGGATGACAGGTGGTTAGCCCTGGCCGTGCGGGAAGTGAGGAGAGTAGAAGGGAGGGGCTAAAGAGCACACTAATCACTCTGACCCCTGCCCTGGGTGGGCAGCCTCCCTCAGCCCTGCCAGGGCCCCTCTGAGGAACCTCCTGGAACATTCCCGAAGGTGTCCCTCAAAGGGGGCAAGGACACAAACCCAAGGACTCCCAACTCTTGGGTGAGGGCCTCTAGGGCAAAATCGCCACACCTCACAGCTGCTGCTACCCACAGGCTGCACAGGACTCAGCAAGGGGCTAGGGTCTTCACTTTGTAAACATCCTGAGCCTGTGCAGAAGGCTGGTGTGGAGATGGTATGTGTGCTCCATGCCCCCCGGGGAGGGGGTGGATGGGGGTGGCCTGCAGACATATAAGAGAGGAAAAGAGGATTGTTCTTGGCTTGTGCTCTGGCTGCTCTTGCTGTCCTCTACCACCTCAAAGCATTGCCCCTGTGCCCTGTGCCAGCCTGCCTTGGAGCCAGCTAAGAACGGACTGAAATCTCCATGAACTGTGAGCTAAATCAACCTTTCCTTCCTTAACTGTGGATGTTGGTGATTTTTTCTCAGCAACGAGAAAAAAGTAACTAAGATGCTCAGCTTTCTAGAAAGTTCTGTGAGGAAAATGCTGAGAGAGAACAGGAAAGCTCAGCGAGGCTGGGACTTGGCTCGTGAGAGCTGCAGCTAGGACACAGAGCATGGCTGGGCTGACAGGGTAGCCACCGCCACCAGCCTTCACAGGTGGCCTAGCTTCCCACCCGGCTCTGCACCCACCTCCTTCCCACCCTGACTTTCGTGAGCCCCTTCCTCAAGAAAAAGATTTTTAAGACATATTTTACAGCTCCATTGGTACGAAATGAATATAGTCTCAGCTGGGTTAATTATTATATATCCACTATTATATGCACATGTTCCTTTTTTATATTTTTATTTTTTTTAGACAGGGTCTCACCATGTAGCTCAGGCTGGCCTTGAACTCATGACGATCCTCTTGCCTTAGCCTCCCAAGTGCCAGAACTGTCTGTATGTGCACTACGCTTGGCTTCATGAGCTCCTTTTGATTTAAAAATAAACTGCGATTAAAGCATTTCTGTGAGCCCAAGCATGGCACCCACTGAAGAGAGGGGGAAGTCAGCCTGTTCCCACCGCTCACAGAATAATCCCTGCTCCTGGCCCACGGCCAGCAAGGCTCTGGGCTCTGCTGCCCCGTCCTGTTCCCTTCTGTCTGCCAGCTGCCAGAGCTCTTCACCCCTGGGACTCCAGCACGGAGAGGCCCCTGTCTTGGCCTAGCTCATGTCTGGTGCTTGCAGCTAGCTTGTCTCGAGGGCCCGCCAGTCACTCACGCTGGTGTGACTTCCTCTTCCGGTCCTCCCAGCAAGTAGCCCCTATTCAGCACTCAGGCACGCACGCCTTGGTGTAGACCCCATCTGCCCCTCTCCACTTAAGCTCTGAGAGATCAAGAGAGAGTCTGTGGGGTTCATCACAGGGTCCCCAGGGCTCAGCCTCGTGCTCAAGGGACTTCAGGGGCTGCTGGATGAGCAGCCCAAGTCTCTTTACTCACAACAGGCTTGTTCCTGAGGCTCAGCTATCTGTCTCTTTGGGACAAAGCTCCCCATCTATGCCCCTTGTCTCCAGGAGGACCTGCCCCTCGTGCCCTGCCCATGTCTACACTTTGGTGCCATCTGAGGGCACTTGTGAACTCCCTGTGCCCCCTGCACTGCTCAGGGTTGGCAGCCTTGGGTCCCACTGGCAGGATCCTGTTGTGGTCTGTATCTAGGTGGCGCACCAAGGCATCAGAGCAGGTAGTGGGGCTTTTGGAAGGTGATGGATTCTTGGTGCGTCCTGTGATCAGCAGGAAGGTGGGGCCTGGCCAGAAGAGGTGGTCACTGGGGCGACCTCCCCTGCTCCTTCCTTTGCTCTCCACTTCCTATGGACTATGCCCCAGGAGCTCTCCTGCCCCAGGCCCTCTACCCTGCCACCCCGCCTGGGAGCAAGTCAACTATAGACTGAAGCCTTTACAAGCTCAGCCTGCTTGGAGCTGTGGGTGTTGGACATCACAGCCCAGTGAGGAGAACTGGGGAGGGCAGTGGTCCGACCTGGGCAGAGTAAGTGAGATGAGCCCGTGTCAAGAAACAGGCATTTACTAAGGGTCCAAAGGTGTTTTGATTTGTATCCTTGAAAGAAACTTGTGGTTTTTCTTTTGAAACCAAAACCTTCACACTGAGCTACATCTCTAACACTGCCCCTCCCAGCCTTTTTCATTTTTTGTTTTGAGACGTCTTCATGAAGTTACGAAACTGACCAGCCTGGGCTGAAACTTGAAACTCTCTGGCCTCAGCTACCCAGTGGGCTGGGATCACAGTAGCCTACCACCCCAGGCTTGGAAGAGAATTTCCAGTAGTGTTCCTTGGAGCTCCCCAGTGCCGTCATGAGGGGACACTGCGGGGCTTTGTTCTGTGTGAGACTCCGCCCCACTGTCTTTCATCCAAGGAATTTGTCTCTATTCCAGCTTTTAGCACCAGGCCTCTGCCTATTTGCAGAAAAGGGTTTCCCATTAATTAAAAAATGTCACACACACTAGCTCCATAGCTAAACCAGTAACACAATTGTGCTGGTACGGATGGCAGCATGTGACACTCCCCGCAGCTCCATCCCTGGGCCAGGCACACTTCTAATTCCTTGGCATGAGCACCTCGATCGGATCCCCACTTCTGCTCCTAAGTGTGAATGGTCCCCTCCCCGCCACCATGCTCTTTCAGCTAAGGACATTGGGGACAAGGATGTGAAGGGAAGTGTCAGGGTGGCTCAGCTGGGAGCCTGAGGAACTGGGCTTCCTACTGTGATCAGCAGGACTTCCACCTACCAACCAACCAGCTGTGTTGGAGCACAGGGGACACAGCATGCCCAGGCTGCCAGCAGGAAGTGCCCAGCTTGGCTCCAGGTTGAAAGGTGGCAACCTCCTGTCCTGCCCTGCGCCCTGAATGGGGACTGGGAGCAGGTCAGGGATGGAGAGGAAGGAGCAGGGAAAAGAGTTGGGTTTGTAGGGAGCAGCCCGCAGCTCTTGGAGACCCCAGCGCCTTAATCCAGAGTGGGGCACAGGGAAGGTGCTCCACCAAGGCTGTGCACCATCAATGGCCTCGGCGACCAGGCCACCCTGGGCTCTGTCTACCCTGCTTGGCTGCCTCCTTCCCAATAGGCCCTCAGCCGTGAAGGCCGGGCCTGGGCCCCTGGCCCTCAGGAGGGACCTGACCCCATGACTCCACTAGGCCTGGCTCTGAGGACACCCAGCTACTTCGCAGCTGCCAAACTTCCTCTAATCCAGCTTCATTATATGATTTATTTTGTACCAGGCCTGAGGCCCCTCAAGGAAAAAGGGCGAAGTTTCTCCAGGCCTCGGCTCAGCCTGGCCTGCGTTCTCCCCGAGCTCCAGGCACAGTAGAGAGGGTCTGGGGTTCTGCCAGCAGCCCAGCTCCCTCCTGGCTGCCTGGGTCCAGGACTGAGGCGGGGGCCCACAGCTGCCTGAGCCGGTCCAGAGCAAGCCTCCCCGGGCCTCCTCTGCTGCTGCACGGTGGGTGGATCAGCCCGTGCCTTATCTGGAAAACTTGGTTCCAGGGTTTAGAAAAGCCGGAAGAGACTCAACCAAAGCTGTGCTGTCAGCTCAGCCTTACCTCAGCGTCCCTGGCAGGCCATGTCTGCTGCGATGTTCTGACACCAGGACCAGAGACATCTTGCTCCGAATCCCTCTTCAGACATAGCCCTGTTTGCTGGGAAGGGTCCTGCGAGGACAGTGTAATTAACACATCATTCATCAGCTTTCTGGTTATTGTCTCCAGTGTCTCATCTCAGACCAAGACCTGTCTGCCTCTGCCCTGCCTCTGCCCTGCCTCTGCCCTGGAGGGTGAAGCGCAGTGAGGTCTGTGTCATGCCCGTGAGGTTAGGGGCCCCCACCTCTGCCCACCCCCACCCCATCTGCTCCCACATTCCTGGGGATGGGCATCCAGGCTGGGGACAGTCAAGGTCTCCCCCACATCACCAACCCGAGGGTGGCACCTAAGGCACAGCGCATGTGTTGGAAATGAGGACCTGGCGCTACTCGGCGTCCCTTATCTATGCAGTGATCTGTGGCCGTCTGCAGGGCACAGTTCCCACGGTGGCAGTGGAATGCTGGGAACACGGATGGAGCTGGACAGGATCTGGGGACCCCATGAAGGGAGGACTTGCATCCACATCTCACACTTACTGTTCTTCCCCGCAGCAGGGTGCTGAGCCCCAGGGCCACCTCTAGGACTTCAGTGTAAACCCTATCTTTCATTCACCCCACAAACACTTGCTGAGCCCCCTCCACGGGGCAAGCACCACTGACCCAGACCCTCTAAAGGAAATAAACAGGCAAAAAGAACAGCAGACTGTGGGGAAGCTGGCCTGCTGTACCAGAGCACAGCACGATACTGTGAGGGACGGTGGGAGGCACAGTGCAAAGCTATAATGCTATAAGGCAAAAGAAATGGGGGACCCTGGGAGGGCTGGGAAGGGCACAGTTACAGACATCTGTCTGGAGAGGCCTCTCGGAGAAGGTGATAGTGGAACAAAGGCTCCAAGCGGATGGAAAGAGCGAGCCCTGCAGACACAGAGGGAACCGCGAGTGCAGTGGCCCTGTGGGGCCCTGAGCTACACGAGTGTCTGGCAGGTTGAGGAGAAGCAGAGACTTCAGAGGGACGAGGCTGGTGGAGAGGCGGCTGGAGGCGAGGTGGCCTCTGAGGGACAAGGCTGGTGGAGAGGCGGCTGGAGGCGAGGCGGCCTCTGAGGGACGAGGCTGGTGGAGAGGCGGCTGGAGGCGAGGCGGCCTCTGAGGCAGAGGTGCGTGTGCCAGTCAGGCAGGGGTCCCTTTGCTCGATTCAGGAGGAAAGCTTTGCTAGCGGCCCTGATGGTACCAGAAGGACCAGATAATAGCAGATGCCAACACAGACACAGCTGGCTGCTGGCTAACGCCACACGGACCACTGCCATCTGAGTCCAACGAGTACTGGACACTTTAGGTTGACTCTGCAGGCTGTGGGTGTCTGCCACTGCTCTTTATTGGCTGCTGGTCTCTAGAGCTCTGCAGGGCAAACCGTCCCTAGTACTCACTGCCCTTTCTTCTGAAAAGGCCATCCGTCTGCACTACTCATGATAAGAATCCTGAGTAGATTTCACAGGATGTTTGGAGCCCACACTAGCTAAGAAATAAATCGTGAGCAGCTCTACAGGACTGCCAAAGTGAGGCTCTATTTTAAATGCACCCGTGCGGCCCAACAAGGGGTCACTTCATGATCCTTGGTGCAGACCTGAGCGGGCTCCCAGAGGCACTCTGGGCAGGGTGCCCTTGGCTCCGGGGCCCAACCCTGTGTCCCCCTTCCCGATCCTGGACCCTTTGTTTGCACCCCAACCATCTCACCCCCACCCAGGATGCCCAGCTCTGCGACATTTGCACATGACCCCTGCCCAATCTGCATCGCACAGGAGGGACAGTGGCCAGGTGTCTGCAGCATGCTGCCAGTGACCCTGACAACCTCCCGCAAGCCCTGCCCTGTGGGTCTCAGTTTCTTCAATTTTTCTTACAAGGGGTATGGGTTCTCTGCTTCTCCTGGGTCACCCCAACACTCACTTCAGCAAGACTCAAAGCAAGAGGCTTGCACCTGTTTATGAGATTGGTTCCCCTGGCTGGGAACAAGGCAGGGTCCAGGCAGGGCCCTTAAACCAGGCAAATCCAAAGCGTTGCTTGGGGCTAAACCCAGCAGTGCCCAGCAAGTGGGAAGGCAGGTCCCAGATGCATGGCGGGATGATCCTTTCCTCCTTCTGCACTTCCGGGGCTGGTTTTCTCAAGCTGATGCATCACTGCCCAGCCTTGCAGAGGCAGATGAGAGGAAGTGAGCCGTTTGCCTGTGATCATATTAACAGCAGGGGCATTTCTGCCAGAAGAAAGCACATGGGTGCAGGTAGACCTGTGTAAAAAGACATCTACAGGCACATGCGTACCCTCTGCCCAAGGACCCTGAGGGAGAGAAACCTCAGAGACACAGGAGGCCATGTGGGAGTCTGCTGTGCCACTCAGCTAAGGGTCAGAGGTAGCATCAGTCAGTGTTGTGTTACTAGAACAAAAGACTCAAGACAGGCTGCTTTCAAGGTAAAGAGGTTTACACAGCTCACGGCTGTGCAGGCTCAAGTGGCCGTGTGGATTTTCCTCTAAAGGAGATGGTTGGTGGGGACAGCAAGTGGGCACATATCGAAGTGTGACACATGGTCACTTTGGTGGCCCAAGGACCTCCCAGTAGGTGCCTACCTCTGAGAGATCTGTCTCCCTGATGCCCAACACTGAGTCAACTCAGCCACACCAAGGTCTTTTTGCCCCCAAAACGCCATCTGATACAGGTCTTCTGTATGTGATGCTCTTGACAAGCAAAAGAAAGAGCCAGTTTCCTGAGGACCCAGATAGGGAGGGCCCCTGGCAGCATGGCAGAGTCAATGCAGAGACATCCTCAAGTCCACTGGACCTGCCGTAGCTAGCATGACAGCCATGCTGAAATGCACCTTGGGAACTACCCCGCCCCACTGCTGAGAGACCCTGGCAGTGGGGACTAATTTTGATCCTAAGTCTCTAAACCACTTCTGTGGTCTGGAAGTGGGAGGTGGGAGCAAGTGAGGCTCTGGAGTCAGCTCCTGTCTTGCCAGCCCAGGGAGGGGACTACCTGCTGGAACTGCTCTGTTTGTCAAAGGAGAAAATGGCACTTTCCTCCAGGTACACACGTGGTCTCGCAAAGCCTGGTGCCCATCAGTTGAACAGCTCTGAGAAATGAGGTCCCCACCGCAGGCGGTGCTCAAGTACTACCTGGAGGCTGTTCTCTCAGGCAAGCACTCCTGCAGCCTCAGAGCCCACCAAGGAAGCCAGGATGGACCCCCCCATCCCATGCCCCTGCTTCAGGATTCCCGCTTTAATCGCACTGTTACCCCCTTTCCCACATAAGGTAACAGTCACAGGTTTGGGAGATCAGGACTCGGACCTCTGGGCCATGATGCGGCACCACAGGCCGGAGGCCTCACCAGCCCATGTCCTCATCCTGAAAGGGGGAAACTGAGGCACAGGGAGTGGATCACAGGGCTGAGCTTCAGGCTGAAGGAACCAAAAGGGTGTGGCCACCTCGAGGGGAAGAAGAGAACCCCGGGGGGGGACCCCAAAGGGGTCCTAGGAATCCAGGGCAGAGGAGCCTGAGAGAGGGTAATGGCCACCAGCTGGGGCAACTTGGGGTTTCCAAGCATTCCGGACTCACCACTCAAATTTACTGAGGCCTCCTAAGCACTTTCAAATAAAAGATGTTAAAACATTTAAAAGCATACCCATTCGTTTTTAAAAATAAGACAGAAGCCTGCGCATGTTGACATACTCTTCCAGGGGGAAAGCCCCAGTAAGTAAAACCAAAAGAATTGTGAGAAGAGGAACCCTAGTTTTGCACATTTTCACATCTCATAAGTGCCTGGCTTAAGGAAAAGGAAGCCTGTCCCCGCTCACTCTGTGGCCAGGGGGGGCTGTGGCTGAAGGACACAAAGAACCCCCATGTCCCCAGCGGAGTGAGTGGGAGCAGAGGGGTGGCCTGGTGTCTTTTCAGACAAGTGTGACTATTTGACTGTGACTGGCATCCCAGGCCTCCCGACAAGTGTTAGTCTCTTTAACATCTCAACGCACTACCTGCATCCCATCTGTGGCGTCTCTGTATTTTGTTGGAATATGAACCACGGCCCCTCTTGCCTTTCGAATGGTTCTGGTATCTGCTCATGCACTGGCAGCGTCTCACAGTGGTCTCTTGGAAGACGTGGATCCTCACGACCTTGTTCAGGGACAGTCATCCCTGCCGGTCCAGGCGCAGCGCAGCAGGGGTTGGTGAATGTGCAGGCACCGCTTGTGCCTCCACCTGGCCGGCCCTGTCCCCGGCTGCTCCTGCGAGGGACCTGTCTTACCCTCAGCACTGCTCTGGTTCCAGGACAGTTCTCTTCACATCATTAATTCCTGGTGAAAACAACTCGATCCACCAGTCAAGAGCAGGCCCCTGGGCTCAGAGAAGCCAAAGCCTTGCAGGAGCGGTGCTGTATGCCTGTAACCTGGCAGTCTGAGGGGGCTGAGGCAGAAGGATCTTGAGTTCAAGCCCTGCCTGGCCAACTTCACAACCTCTTGAGACTTTGCCTCAAAAAGTAAAACAGGGGTTAGGAGTTCAGTTCAGTGTGCAGGCCCTGGATTCAGGTCTCAGTATAGGAAAAAATAACCAGCCGAGGCCTGGCTGCTGGGGTGATGAGCACTCCTGATTTCACCCCTCAAAAACCATCTCTAAAATACATTGTGCCAATTACCTCTTTTTTCTTTTTTTGCAGTACCAGGGATTGAACTCAGGACCTTATGTTTGCCAGGCAGGCACTTATGCCACTGAACCATCTCCCCAGCTCACCAAAGTCTTTAACAGAGCATTTCTAAAAGCTTCTAGAACAGTTGAAGGTATATAAATGCACTTTTTTATTTCCGGTACTGGACTCCGAACCCACTCTAGATACCTTAGTATAACAGACCTGCGCTGAGGCGAGGGCTTGCTCAGCACTACATCACTTCCCAGAGAGGTCTTTTCCTCTTCCGGGACTCCATCCAGGAAGCCACACTGCGTGTGCTGTCGCGTCTCCTTTGCTTTCTCTGGTCTGTGCCAGTCTTGCAGACTCCACTTGGTTTGTGCAGCCATGACCGTTTTGGGGAGCACTAAAGAGGCGTTTCCTGTGCTTTAGTTTTTAAAGAGCTTCTCTCAGGTTGGCTTGGCCCATGTCTCTCTCTCCCCCAGTTAACAGGGAGGATTAACTGTGGGGAAGACGCTCAAAGAGGGAGCTGCTCTTCTGTGCATGTCTGCTCAAAGGCCTGTGCAGGAAGGCGTCCACCACGCCCGACCAGGCTGCGAGCGCTCCACGAAGGCCTGATCTGTCTGGTGTGCATCAGCTGATTTCCTTCCCACTTTCCACTTTCTCTGCTTAGAAACAGGGTCACTTGTTTAGCCCACACTCTGGAGAAATACTGAGTCCCTACCTCGAGTATGGACACTGGGCTCAAGTCTTCTTATCAGTGCATTCTTTCCTAGGGAAGATTTATCCCCTCAGCGAGCTGTTTGTATATCCAATCATTTCTTTATAGCAGCATGGGCCTGTGGTGTTTATACCTGGGCTATAAGCCAGTGGCATGTTCGTGATGTTATCGTGCCTCTTGGCTACAAGAGGCCCTCAGGCCAGCCCCGGGAGGAGGGACCGTGGCCTTCACTTTCCAATACGGAGACCACATCTGCAGAGGGCGTCCTCAGGTAACGTGCCTCTGACGTCACACTCAGATTGAGAAGGGATTAAGACAGCTAACCTGATCCAATGGCGATCCAACTATGATGCATTTTCTAATTTCATTTGTTTAATTAATCGCATTCTCTACAGTGTCCCATTGAAGGTGAGACTTTAGCTTCATAACTCTTGAGGTGTGCTCAAGAGAGAGAAGACTCACTGAGCATTTTCATATACTTATTATTTCTTTTTTAAAAAATGATAGGCACAATGTATGTAGTAGAATCATTTTCTGTAGGGTTTTTACTGCCTCCAAGAGCATATGTGCGTTTCTAAAGCTATTGCTGTAAGACAGAGGAAACAGAAATGCAATTAATGCACATGATAGGAAATACATACACACACACACACACACACACACCAGGCACTCACCTAACCCCATGTCTGTATCAATTTTTTTTCAAAGTTCATTGAATGAAACAGAGCAGATTAGGTCAACCAGATGGTCTTTTAAGTTTTCTGGTCCCTTCTATTTCCAGTTTGTTATAGTTCTACTCTTGGGTCAGACATCACTATGTAGTATAAAAATAGTAAATAATTCACTATACAAATACTTGGTGTCACCATTTCCCTGAGAAGGGTAGCGTAGTCCTTGCATTGTCTTTCTCAGGTCCTTCAAGATCCCCAGATGCCCAGCACCATCTTAGTTCCCAACATCTACGTACTGATGAACCCTGCCATACAAGGTGAGTCTGTCGGCAGAGGGGCGTGAGAGCCAGCCCAGCTTCGCCTCTGTCAACCTCCCAGCAGAGAAGCTGGCACCTCAGTAATCTGTCACCTGCTCCCCTTCTGTCCCTCCCTTCCTGCCCAGAGTCCAGCACAGGGCCTGGTGCACTGTACCTGTCCAGCACACTCTGGTGGAACCACTGAGGCAATAAAGAAAGGCAATTAAAAAATGCAAAGTTAAAAAAACAAAATTTGAACAAAGAATGCACAAGAAAGACATGACGGAGGCTGGGAAGCAGAATGAGGGGCTGTGCCCTTGGGTGGAAATCTCAGCTCCCATCCTGTCCCCAGGTGACCTCTCAGGCCCTCAGGCCACCCCCGTGCAGCGGCTCTTCTGTGGTCCCTCCTACCCAAGGGCCTTATGTGGATTACAGGGGCAGACAGAAGTGTCCGTCCCACCCCCAGCACATCACAGATGCCTGCCCTTTGCAGCCCGAATGCTGTCTATTGGTTGAGTGACCGGAAGTCCTCTCTGCCCTCTTGGCTCCTGTCAAGCCTTCCAGGAGTGTAACCTCTAGGGGTGATGCACAGGTGGAAGATTTACCATCAGCGAGGCTCGGCACCCTGACAGAAAAGTATGTGAGACAGTGTGACCTAAACTTCTTTAAAAAGAAAACTCTTGTGTGAACCTAGCGATAGGGAAAAGGTGGAAGTCAATGGAGAATGCGGTCCCCATGTGATCTTGTTCACTAGCCCAAAATAAAGCTGAGATGCTTCGGGGGTTCTGGGCTTACTTTGAGAGAGACAAATCTCAGTGAGACCTCTGAGCAAAATTAAAAAAAAAGAAAACTCTATGACGAGATCCTCCGAGGCTGCCAGCCTTAGCCCTGTGGAACTGGATGCTGAGAAGCATCAGAACCTTCAATCAGCAAGACCCGTCACACGGCTCTGGGTGAGGGCTCATGCAGGCCCCAGGCTGTGGCAGCTGCCTACCAGCTCCCTGCTGTCCTCCCCTATCCTCCCATCACAGCTACCAGCTCATCTATGTCCTTGTCCTCCGGCTCCCTTCGCCTGGATGGGAGGTGGTGGCAGCTTTTACCTAGGACCACGTCACCCCAGCCCCTGCCAGCTAAGCTGCAGGACCCCCTACCCCCGTCCTTGCTGGCCCTCCCTCGGTGTAATCAGAGTTGAACCTGGAGGCAGAGGTGGGTTGGGGGGGTGACAGTCCCCCAGGAGCTGCAGGGAGTTATAAACAGCAGCACCACGTCAACTCCAGATTTAGCCTCGGATCCTGCTGTGAGCGCAAGGAAACAGGGTTGTGACGGGGAGATGCTTCCTGCCAGACGTGTCTTGAGACGGGGGCGATGACAGGCAGACAGCTCCGCGGGGTGGGCAGCGTGGCTTATGTGCTGCAGGTGTCGCCAAGTGCTGCTGAGGGGAGCCTGTCAGGGCGGAGGAGGGCGGCAGAAGACAAGGGAGTCCTCCTTTCCTCACAGCTGTCACCGGCCACAGACAGACAGACACAGAGGAGGGACATCCTCCCCGTAGGGACTCCCCGAGCTAGCCCTGGGTTTGTCCAGACTCCGTTTTGATGGACAGGCAGCTGCCTGATGTGCTCCTCAACAGACTGCAGATTACGACGGCCTCCCAGCCTCCCCAAACCCCAGGGTTCTTCTAAAATGAAGATAATTTTATGGAATGACTTGTCCAGTGCATGAGACCCCTTCTCCCAGAAAACAATGCATCCCCAAATGTTCCACAGCTGACGCTGCAGCTCTGCAGTCCACGCGCAGCTCAGGCGGGGACTTCCCTGAGCCTTACAGCCTCTGTGGCCATCGCTGTCTCTCTGACTGTTGTTTCCTGCAGGAAGAAGACACTGCAGCTGCTGTGTCATGTCAAATGGCATTTAACACATCTCAGGGTTTTTTTTCCCCCCAAAAGGCATCTAGTCTGCAGAGAGGATGCCAGACCACAGGTTCAGCATGTGGAGGTGACCCTGGGGTGTGCAGGTTACTAGGGCAGATTATACGGCCTCCCAGCCTCCCCAAACCCCAGGGTTCTTCTTATCAAATGAAGATAATTTTATTTCTAGTAAAGGAATGATGCAGATGAGGGTGATGCCAGCTGGGGTGAAGCTCATGCCTGCTGTGTGCCTGGCACTGGGCCACGCAGTCCACAGACAGACTCAGTGGGCCCTCCCCTAGGCCCAGTAATGGGCATGCATCCACTGCCCCATGCTACAGGTGAGAAGACAGAGGCGCCTGCAGATGTGGCCTCGGGAACCCCTAGTGGCCTGGCTTGAGCACCCACCCTGCTTTCTGTCCTTGTGCTGTCTTGGGAAGGGACAGTGACTCTGCTCTGTCAAAGGTGTCAAAGGTGACGGTCCTACCTGCCATTGTGTAAGAGAAAGGACAGAGGTTTAGAGGGGTAGGGTCATGGCCAAGGCCACTGTGCCACAGAGCACTGGAGCTGCCTCCAAATATGGGGTTCCCTTATCTTCAGAGGTGGGACACCCCCTCCAAGAGCTCCTCCCACAGGCGGGTGCAGCCCTCCTCCTGCCATCCCTCCTCACCCCCTCGGGTCCTGGCAAAGTGGGGGGTCCTGCGTGAGGCGGCAGCCGCTGGAGCTTCCTGCCTGACAGACACATTTACTGAGGGTAACTAAGCAAGAGCAACAGGGCACCGCCCTCCGGGTCCACGGTCTTCCCAGCTCTGTGGGGAATCCCAAGCTCCCTTGCTCCTATGATTTCTTTGTGCCTCATGGCATCAGGAAAAAGCAATTCAAGAGCTTGGAGTCAAGCCAGGGCTCAGACCTCCCCCTTCTCTAATCCTGCCGTGTAAATTTGGGCAAATTATTTGACATCACTGAGTCTCACTTTCTTCAGCTAGAATGTTGGGACATTACGGCTTTCCGTCTACCTTAGGGTTGCTGTGATGGGAAGAGTTGAGCACCTAGGGATCCATGGAGCTGACCACTCGAGCTCCTGAAGGACCCGGTGCACTGTCTTGGGGCCAGGGAGGAGACGGCGAGCTCAGGCCCGGGCCCCGGGCCCCAGGCTCCAGATGGACACAGAGCACTACCACAGGGCTAGGGAGGTGACTGTGACCTCAGGCGTGGACCCTGGGCTCCTGGCTGGGACACTGTGCAGCAGCACCAGGGTGTGGAAGCCACTGGAGGTGGACTCAGGATCAGAAGCTGGCACATCTTGCTCGAGAGGGGAAGCCAAGGGGTGTCCTGTCCTCTCAGAGTGGGGTGTGTCCCCAGGTTACCTACAGTTCTTGGTGTGTGGGATCCAGAATTTGAAAGGCACCAAAAAACAGTTTGTGCAGCCATCGCTGGTAGAGCAGAACCCAAACACACCGCCACTCAAGCCACCCGCTTCCATCTCAGCACTGGCAACGCTCCCAGAGGGACTGTCCATGTGCCGCTGGTTCAGGGACACTTGATTTCTGGCAGAGAATCAGGGGTGGCTCCTTGAGCCATCTGGGTCCCCAGATGTCCCCAGAGATCTGGTGAAGCAGATGAGGATGTGCCTTCCCCCACTCCCTCAGAGTAGTGCTTTTGTAGCCAGGTGACAGGGAACTCCCTTGAAAACACTGTCCCCCACTGTCCTCATTCCCCATCTCCTCAGCACAGTCCCCATATCTTCTGCTCTCTTTGGGGCTCAAGATATCTCCAGAAACAGGAAGTGAAAGTCCCTGCCCTGTCCTCCAGGGGCTGGACCTGCTTACACACAGATGCCCACACACAGAGATGCGCGTGCAAATGCCCTGCACTGAGGCTCACAGGGGTCACCAATTGTCCATTCCCTGCAGAGCAGTCCTGGAGGAAGGTGGAGAATTCTGCCCATCTTGTTCTCTGTGGGGTCCCCAGGTCTGTAACAGAATCTAGCACACAGAGCAGACTTTATAGTTTCTAACATTTTCTAACTATGGTTGCAGGAAAAAAGGAAGGAATGGACGGCTGCTCCTGTCAAGGAGGGTGGACGCCTTCTTAGCAGAATGGCCACCTCTCCAGGACCCGGCAGCTGAGCTGGCTGCGAAGTCACAGAACTGAGTCAAGTATGTGGCAGCCCGGCACTGACTGGAAATTGCATCAGAAGCCCTCCTCTGCTGCCGCTAGGAACGCTCGCTTCACTAGTCCCTGAGGGCTGAGGGGGCTCCAACTGGCCCGGGTGAGGAATTCTGCTTTTGCGCCTTGGCCTGGGCTTCTCGGTCTGTCTTGTAACTTCACGAAGGCTGGCGTCACACACCACAGACGGGTTTCTCAGCTAACGGCCTGTTGTGGGAACAGGCACAGTGTCCACAGGCCTCTCCTCCTGCCTGGCTTTCCTCAGAGCCAATCGCTCCTCCCCTGCCTTGCATGGTTCACTGGGATTAATAACATTTGAGATGCTTTGCCCAGGCAAGGAGGCTGAGAGCCCCAGGTCCTGCGCGATGGAAACTATTCCTCTGCCCTGTTGCCAGCGGTGACCTTAATTAGGATTCAAGATGCCATCTAGGAGCCCAGCCTCGCGGCGGCCGGTAACCAATTCACCACCTTCTGGGTTCAGCTCGCTTCTGCTTTTGTATTTTGCAGGAGGAGGGGAAAGAGAATGGTTGAGTGCCAGAAAGAGTCAGGGACACACAGCCAGGGACAGACAGGTGGCTGCTCAGGGCCAGAGGAGGCCAGCACAGAGACAGGAAGTAAGTGGCTGTCACAGAGGCAGGGAGGGAACCTGCCATGGCAAACAGCAGGCACAGTGACCTGGAAGTGGTTTCCACCCAGCACAGAGGTCGAGGCCAAGAGCGGACTTCCTGTCCCTATCACCCAGGAGACAAAAGGTCACAGCCCAGGCTTGTTAGTGCTCCTGACAGGCCTGAGCACAGGGATGAGCCTGAGGTGCAAAGCTGAACCCCAAGCTCACTTTGCTCTCTGTCCCTGCCAAGCTATGTGTTTTAGCAGCTTCCTGGCGCTGTGACAAAATACTTGAGGACAGCAGTAGAGAGGAGGAAGGCTTGGTCCTGCCCCCTTCAGTCTCAGGGCAGGTCCATGCACAGAGCCCTGGCTCTCTAGCAGAGGACGTGGCAGAGGCAGCCTTACCTCATGCACACGAGAAACAGAGGGGAGAGAGCCACAGAGTGGGGCCAGGGCTGGGACCAGTGTGAACCCTGGAGGCCACGTCCCCTTGCACCTGCTTCCCCTGTCCCCCTCCCAATAGTGTCTCAGCTGCAAGCTGACATGTGGCTCCATCCACAGCCGCAGCCTTGGACCCAGCCACCTGTATAGCTCTAAGCGCTGACCACCGCTGCCCTGAGGTGAAGCTTTGCAAACGAGGAACCTGTAGGGACACACAAAAGACCTGCACCCTGACGCTGTGTTCCTCGGGTTTTTGAGTCTTTGGTCTATAATTCTGGTCTCTATCCAGGGAGCAGCACTGGATCATGACAAGGCATGGGTAAGGACAAGGAACGATCCACCGTGGTCACAGCCGGCACGGCAGGGCGAGCAGCGGCCGTCAGCCTTTACGTCACGGCAGAGGCACTGTCCAAACACTTGCATGGTGACAAAACCAACAGAACACAAAGCTGGGGGTCCCTGAGGCCACTGATGTGTAAATCTATGTACAAGCACAGGTGCGTGCAAATGGGCCTGCACACACACGTGCAGCTAGACAGCTGCACGAGCCGGAGACACCCCTCCATTGTCTCAGCCACACTGTTCTGTACTTTATGAATACTCCTAGCCAGTGCTCGTGACTTTTATGTCCAAGAAATGCCAACTCAATGTTGACCCGTGGCCACAGACTCCAGGTATGTGAACCCCACGCCCCTCCAGAACCCTACACCCTCCACGCTTGGTCTCCAGGAAGGGACGCAAAGCTTCCCT
>PVKN010005911.1:0-29689 GCA_004027915.1 Capromys pilorides
GTGAGCACAGAGTTGAAGCAGGGAAGGAGGCTTTGAGAGGTGGAGGGTAGGGGAGTAAAACTGTGGGCACAGCGGGGCGTGGCAGCTCATTGGCTGCAGGGAAGAACAGGGCCCTGGACAAAGGAGGGGCCCCTGTGGCTGCAGCAGGGGTGGGAGGGACCTCATTTCGGAGAAAGGATGGGTGATTGCCTGCCCTGGGAGGAGGGGGCTGGGTTTGGTCACAAATGACCATGAGAGGAAGAGTGCCAGGCTCTGGGGAGAGGTTTCCTATGGGAAACTGGGGGGAAGCCACTGGTAGTGCCTAAGAAACCAGAGGGCAGATGAGGGGCTGAGGGAGGAGAGGATGTGGTGGCTTCCAGAGCTTGGCTGCAGGGGGCGGGGAGGGCAGGGAGGGACACGTGAATGTCTGTTGGACAGCAAGTGACATCCGGGATAGACAGGTTGAGGTTGCAGCAAGTCCTGTCCGCAGATGCTGGCCGTTGTGTACCACTTGGCCCCTCCGTAGGCCACCTGGACTGAACTGGCTCTGTTAAATCAGTGTAATCGTTTCTTAAAAAAAAAAAAAAGTTTTCCACTTCTTCAAAGAAGAAAGTAGAAGCCCTAAGCAGAAGGAAATTAAACCGACCGATGACATGTAAGCTGACGCAGCCACCTGCCTGGTGCTCAGGCTGCAGCTGGTCCTTGCCTTGGAGTTCGTCAGATGGTGGGAAAGGAAATTCGTCTCACACCACCGTTGTCCCAGGTGTTTAATTCTGGGACCCTGAGTGCCCAGCTGAAGTCACCTCGGGGTCCCCAAGGATGCTCCCTGGGCCTCACTGAAGCCCAGCCTAGAGCAGAGGGACTTCTCCACAACTCCTGGGGATATAGGCATCGTGCCTTCATGGTGGACCCGGACTGCCTAATGTCCATGGAACTCAATGCCACCTCCCCTGTGGAACAGGCCAAGTTCTGAGACCACCCTCCTGGCCGCGTTGCATGACAGGAGGCCCAACAATCCAAGTTCCACTCCCTCTTCTATGAAATAGATCCCTAGGAGAACTAAGGCACACCAGCGACAACATGGCATGTGATACTGCCCTCCTCCCAGGGACAGGTTGGAGCTATCCTAATTGCCTAGCTGTGTTAGGAAGTGGTAGCACCAGCTCTGACGGACCTGGTGGGGGGCTAGAGCAGGCAAGGTTGGCATGAAGCTGTAGGGAGTGTGGCAAACTGGGGAGCATGGGACCTGTGTGGTGCCAAGGCCAAATCATAGAAGTTCACCATGCAGAACACTAACACCGGTACGCCTGTCTGTGGCCGCACACCTGCTTGGGCTCCTGCAATGTGGAAACCCAGCCGGGAAACCCAGTCTTATTTGTGACCTTAGCAGGTGTTTGTTGAGCACCCACCGGGTGCCAGGCAGCGTGCTGGGTCGGAGGTACAGCAGTAAAGGAAGTGGGCCGGCTCCCAGCTGCCGGAGCTGCACCAGGCAGGGACGCACAAGGGACCTGCAGCCCAAGTGGTCCCTGAGCCTCCTGACCAAGGCCACCCGTGGGGCTTGGCTAGAGGGAACCAGCTTTGGCCATGAACTGGGCAGGAATCCTCAAGTCCCTGATCAGCAAGAACATCTGTTATCAAGGCCACATCCTGCTGAGACATCTCTGGGCCCAGCTGTAACTGGTGGGCAACAACGGGGTTCCTGCCAGAGGGAGGCTCCCTCGGGAAGAGGCTGGGCTTCACAGGGGTTCCCCTCGACCAGCCAGTGCCAACCAGCTCAGCTACAAGGGAGGCACAGCGGGGCTCACCAGCCTTGGACCATCCTGCAGGTTCCACTAGCCTGTTACAGGGGGGCATGAAACCCTCCTCCTCCAGTCCCCCCTCCTCAATATCTCACCAAGTCCACCTGGCATGCACTTGTGCTTGAGGTGATTGTAGATGAGATTGGGGCTCCTCCTGCTCAGAAGGTCCTCAGCCCCCTGTGGACGGAACTGACTGGATGACCATGGCCAGCCACAGCAACCCCAGAAAGAGGACCAGGCAGGCGCGGTGCAAGCGCAGGCCCCTCAGGCAGGGCTGAGCCTGGGGTACTTGGGAAACTACAGGGAGCATGATGAGGTCAGAGGGCGAGCCAGGAAGTAGAAAGGAACTCAGGCGAGAACAGAGGAAGCTGCTGGATAGTTGTAAGCATCCAGGAGATATGAAAATCAGATCTGTTCACCCCAGGGGAAGCTGCAGCTATTCCCTCCCCTGTCTGGCAGAGATGGGGTGAAGGAGTCCTATAAATCTCTTTTCTATTCTTCGCCCCAAGGGACAGACTGAGGTGGGCTTGTTTGTTGTCCTCCTGTCTGTAGGGAGTTGCTAGGTGATGGTGACAGTGGCTGTCAGACAAGGGCAGCGGTGTGTGCTGGTTGGTCCCACATGGGTGTCCTGCAGAGTCCTAACAAATTGCTGCAAACCAGGTGGCTTAAAAGAGAAATTTTCTCCCACCAGGCTAGAGGCCAGAAGTCCGAATGCGAGGTGCTGGCCGCTTTGCTCCCTCTGAAAGCCCAGGGCCCTGTCCTCCCAGCCGCCTCCGGGGCGGGCACATCTGTGGGGCAGGGATGCTAAGAGCTGCAGGGCCAGCGCCACGCCTGCACAGCGAGGCTCCCACACACCTCCATCTCCCTGCTCCCCCAGCGCCTCACCTGCTTAACTGGGAAGCAAGCACAGGCAGGAAGGAAACGGCTACCTGGGGTATACAATTAAGTCCTAATAGCTGTGTTGCAGGGGATGAGTGCCCAGGAGAAGCAGGAGGCGAGGCGACCCCCAGGGGCCCCCTGCAGCGGTGCAGCTTGACAAGGAATGAGTGGGTGTGGGTTCCGAGTGGGCCAAGGAAGTGGTGCGCCTGGTGCAGAGCTTTTCGGCAGGGGCGGCAGCAGCGTAAGACTCGGAGAGAGCTGCCCCGGGGTGGCGCGAGCAGATTTCAGTGGGCGCAGACAATTCTTGGGAAAGTTCCAAACAAAGCAAAGTGTAATCTTCCCTCCATCTACGTGGTGCTTGTTTCCAAAAATATCAGTGTATATTAACACCCCGCAAAAAAAGACATGCTGTTTATATTGTAAAACAGAGTTTGTTTCTAGGCTGGGATCGTTTAATAACAGCTTAATACCTATGCCGACAAGAATGTCTAGTGGGTCTGACTGCAGGACTCCCTCCTCGACTGCTCCCCTCTAGCTGTCCAGATGCATCCGCCGCAGGCACGGGATGAGGATCGAGGGGTCCCCCGCCCCCAGGGCACAGCGCACCCCGTCTCACCTGTCTGGTATTGTTGCAGGCTCCATGCAGGTGATGAACAAGACGCGGCGCATCATGGAGCAGGGCGGGGCGCACTTCATCAACGCCTTCGTGACCACGCCCATGTGCTGCCCCTCGCGCTCCTCCATCCTCACGGGCAAGTATGTCCACAACCACAACACCTACACCAACAACGAGAACTGCTCGTCGCCCTCCTGGCAGGCGCAGCACGAGAGCCGCACCTTCGCCGTGTACCTCAACAGCACGGGCTACCGGACAGGTGAGTTGGGGCACCGCCCCCTCGCTCCCTAGGGATGGCGACCTAACTGAGTTTCCCGAGCTGCCCCGGGCGTGGCCCATGCACTGCTCAGGGTCCCCAAGATGGTCTTGGATCATACACAGTACAGCTCTCCTTTCAGAGTTGGGTCTGCTCTCTTTTTTTTCTTTCTCTCCTTTTCTTCCTTTTTGTCTGTTTGAGATGTGGTCTCGCTATGCAGCTCAGGTTGACCTTGAGCTCACTTTGTAGCCCAGGCTGGTCTCACACTACAAGAATCCTCCTGCCTCAGCCTTCCACGTACACTACCAACATGTTCTCTTTTGTATTGGGGATGGAACCTGGGGCTGCACATGATAAGCAATGCAGTGCCAGCCCTCTTTTTATTTTTGTGTGTAGAGATCAGAAAAATGTAGATTTGTCTGCAGTAGTGATGCAAAGTGACCTTCTCTGAGAAATTTGCATTCCAAAAAGGGGGAGACTGTTTAAATATAGATGAGGTTACAGGGAGGCCATGGCAGCCATGCAGGAGTTTGCATTTTCTACTACTTTCCTGAATGTAGGGAAGTATTTTAATTGACTCAGACCGTCAGCAGGGAGAAGGTGCCAGAACACTGAGGTGAGAGTGGAGAGGAGCAGACTGGGGACATGGCCACTCTCCGTGGGGTGACCAGGATGACGCAGAGCCACCAGGGCAAAGGGCCTCTTTTCTCCTCCATGCCCACCTGGGTGCATGCCACCAGCCTTCCTGTTTGTCACCCTACAGGGGTCCTGGGATGGGTTTCCAGGGCTCCATTGTCAGGCTGGCAGCGGAGATAATCACACTTACAGTAGTAGAGTCTCTTAATCCAGCACCATTGCAAAATCCTCCAGCTCAATTAATTCAAATTGCTTTAATTTAAAAAGAAATAATGAATGCTCCCCACCTTGGGCAAGGGGTGAGGCAGTTGTGAAACAGATACTGAGGCTCCAGTGTTGCAACCAGGGAAGATTCATCCCGGACAGGTGCTGCTGGGGTGGGAGGGACGTAGGGAAGGACAGACGCCTCCTTCAGCAGAGCCTGCAGCCCTCGAGGCTGTGCGGCATCCTCTCAGATGCCCAGCGTGGGCCAGCGGGGCCCTTGGGAGGGGAGCCAGCCGGGCTGGGACTGTGGCTTTCCTACAGCTTGGCCCTCAGCCCAACGGCCTCCAGAGTAGCCCCTGCTGTGGTAGCGAGGGAGGGCCGCTCCCGGCACAGGCGCCTACAGAATGACCCGCGTGCTGCCACGTAGAGCAGGGCCTGCTGCTGTCTGGGTCCCTGTACCCAGTCGGGTGTGTCAGGTGGCTGTGGGGGCCTGGATGTCCCTGGTGAACACAGGACAGGTGAGGACACAGCAGAGGCTCCAGCCCTTACTGAAGGGGGCATGTGCCACTCAGGTGCAGAATGACAGCCCTGTGCTTAGAGTTGCTGACCACCACGTTATGTTTACATTTAAAATTTTAGTGGAAAGGCTGCCCAAAGAGCTCAGCGGATTAAAGCACCTGGTAGCAGGCACAGGGGCCAGGGGCTCAATCCCCAGGCCTGCCATGCCGGCCCTGCCTCCAAGGTGTGCTGAGACAGCAGTTGAGACTGGGCATAGTGGCTCGTGCCTATAATCCCAGCCCTTGGGAGCCTATAAACAGGTGCATCACTATGAGTCCGATCTAGTAGTGAGACCCTGAACACCCTGAAGACCCTTCCCTAAAATAAAAAAAAAATAATAATAAAATTAGTGGAAATACTCAAGTTTTGAAAAAATGCATGCCGTGAACCAAAGAAAATATGCCAGGAGCAAAAGTGCCTCACACATCCTCTTTACCACCTCTGGCTGCAAGGTACACCCCAAAACCCCAGCTTTAGATGCCAACAGAGCAAGAAGGCCTTTAACAGTATCCACCTGTACCAGCCCCATGTTTGACAGCCAGGGCAGCTGTACCCCACAGAGGGATTGGGCTGAGCCTGATCAGAATCAGGACTCGGGCTGGGGGTGGGGGCGTGTGCCTTCCAGCTGAGAGCGAACCTGTACATCTCATGACATTTGGGGGGACTTTGGGTGGGAGCCTAGGGTTCACGATCATACAGCTGAGACAGAAAGGAAAGCCCCCCAAAGTAAAATTGGTTCCCCAGACTTCATCCTTGAATCACCAAACAGCTGCAAGCTGCTTTTGCCCTGAAGTGCTTGATCTTGCCCTCAGTGGAGGCTGGAGCCTCGTGTCAAAGGCAAGCACCCATCCGCAAGAACGTTAACGTTTTCTGTCACATGGCCATTGAGCGCTGTATTCACTGTACTTGGAAGTCTCTCTGGGCAAGGGGCTTTCTAAAGTTTTTAGAACCCGGGATCCTTAGAACACGTGTTTACTCCGATGAACGGATGTACTCCTGGTTATGAAGTGACAAGAATGGTGAACCTTTTGTGCTTTCTTCTACTCTGGCAGCTAGGAAGCTACAATCTGAGTTTCATGTTGTTCCTATTTAAAGTGAAAACTTTTTATTTTTAATGTGTTTAGTACAGGGTCTATAGGGTCTCACTGTGTAGATCGGACTCATAGTGATCCTCCTATTTTCAGCCTCCCGAGTGCTGGCGTTACAGGCGGGCGCCACCACACCCAGTCTCAGTCGCCATCTCAGCGCGCCCCAGGGGCAGGCCCAGATCAAACCCCCGGCCACTGCGATCAACCTAAGCAGGTGCTTTAGTTCACCAAGCTATCTGGCCTGCCCGTTAAAGTGAAAACATGGTAGCTACAGGATATTGTCTACGCCAATCAGTGTCCATTGACTAAGAAAAGTGATCCCCAAAAGAACCTCTTATGAATTCAGAATCCCTCTTAGATTTTTTTCTTTTTTTTTTCCTCTTAAATTGATTTGATTTGGATGCCACATATTTTTAAACCCCCAAGGACAGAAAGTCATTTGTTCGTACAGCGCCTTAAGTCTTATTACACCCCCATGTCAGGGGTGGTGAACGGTGCAAAGCTTTTGGTGATAGCAGACAGCCCAGCCCAGCACCCCGCCACGGGTCCCCCTGGATCCACACAGGCCTCTACTGAAGTTGCTCACATTGGATTTAAGTTTGGCTGGGTGTGAGATCCAAGATATCTGCTGTTTGTCCTTCCTGTGCTGCCTGGGGGTCCCTGCCCATGACTTGGTCCAACCCTCTTATTTTGCTGTGCTTCCCACTGGGGAGATCAAGTCACACGGCCCCATGTGGCTGTAAAGAAGCCTGGGAAACACAGCCATTTTGCAAAAAGTTGACATGGTTTTGTTTTGTTTTGTTTTTAATTCTATGTATATATTTTGTTTTGTTTTGTTTTGTTTTAGGACAGGAGTTACAGGATCTCCAGGGTCTCATACGTAGATCAGACTCATAATGATTCCCCTGTTTTCAGCCTCCCAAAATGCTGGGATTACAGGCACATGCCATCTTGCCCAGTCTCAATTGCTGTCTCATCGTGCCTTGGGGGTGGAGCTGGCACAGCAGGGATTGAACCCCTTTCTCTGTGCTGTGCCACAGCAGGCACTTTAGTCTGCTGAGCTATCAGGCTGGCCCTAATTTTATGTATTTGGTACAGAATCTTGCTATGCAGCTCTGACTCAGTGATCTTCCGGCCTCAGCCTCCCCAGCACTGGGATTACAGGCATGCATCACCACGCCAGGTTCCAGTGGCCCTTTCAGTGCATCTGGGGTGGGGCCTGTGGGACCGGGGATGGAACCTGTGTCCCTGTGCTTGCCAGGCAGGTGCTTAAACCACTGAACTATCTCCCCTCCCCAACATCATTTTATTTAGAGAGCAGAAGAAAATGAATACTGAGGGAAAGGGAAACCCTCCAGCACAGGTGACGGAGGTCAGACCTGTGCTTCTGTGCCCTTCGTGTGCAGGTGGTTGCCCAGTCCAGAGAGACTGGCACCAGAAAGATCCCATTTCAGTGGACCACTGTTTCAACAAACAGTGCTTTTTAACGATGTATCCATCAGGTGTTTAGTCTTGAAAACTCAAACCAGGAACATCTTGAAAACGGCGTCATGTCAGGGCACACTGATGCTTAGCTCAGCTGGCGGTCTAATTGTAACCCAGGGGTTGATGAAGGAAATGAACCGATGCCGCCGTGTCAGCGGGGATGGGTGTCACTTGTCCATCAAATATAAGTGATAGCACCGTGGGTCACCCTTGCTGTCCCATGCCGTCGTCACTAAAAGCCGCGGCGTCCCTGGCAGAGTTCTTGGATGAATTGATCAGCCTTTCCCCGGGTCCTCCTTGTTTCGTGACCTCTGTAAACCCCACCCCCACCCCTTTGGGCAGCTTGCTACCTCCTCATCCCCTCTCCTCACTTATCCCTGATGCCAGATTACTGTTAGCCAGCGGATTTGCATTTGCGCTGTCCTCCAGCATCACTTTAATTAATTTCACAAAACCCTGCATCTTTTAAAAGATTAGCGGTTTCATTTTGTAATCATCTTGCTTTGCACCACCCATGTTTGCAGTAGAGATTGACAGAGGATAAAGGGAGAAATGCCTCATTTAGGCAGGATAAACAGTTTGCTAGTGGATATTTCTGGGTCTGGCTTCCTGAAACTTCAAGGACTTATGTCACAGATAGGGACACCCTTGGGGAGGTTAAAAAACATCCTCAGGTTTTATAAAATGTCCTTAGCCACCCTCAGCACATTACAGCAGCGGGTGAGGGCCCTGCTGCCCTGTTTGGTTGTGCCCTGTTTGGTTGTCTTCCAAAGCCTCATGCAGTCATGGGGCAGACGTCTAGAAATTGTGGTTAATTCATGATCCATGGCTGGGATTATGGGTGTGCGTGCTGTGCCCATCCTGGGGTGGCTAACCCGGATGCCATATAAGCTTCTCCGTGCCTCTGCTGCTGCTGTGGCCGCCTCTGCTCCTCCCTTTTTGCTCTGGCTGTTCATGTCTACCACCATGAACTGCTGCCCTCTGCCCTGTGCCACTCAGCCTTGGAGCCAGCTGATTGTGAACTGAATCCTCCACAAACTGTGACCTAAAGAAACCCTTCCTTCCTTAATTGTGGGTGTTGGATATTTTGTCCCAGCAATGAGAGAAAGTAACTGAGACATACCCAGCTGCACAGGGTGAACCCCAGTCAGCGACATACAGAACGCCTGGAAAAAGACTGCTCCCTGCTCTTGGTGGGAGGCTTCACCGAGCTCGAGACTCGGCTTGGCCACTTTCCAGCCATGCGCGCTTAGTTGGCTTTTTCAACTTCTACATTTCGGTTACCTCTGTCACGGACGAGGTTACGTGTCCACAGGGCGCTGTGAACACAAGCATGGCCCAGCGGTGACTGCCGTGACGGTGGCTTCCACAGGCGGTGGTGCTGCATGCGCTGGCCATGCCCAGCCAGGGCCAGGGGCAGCACAGTAGGCTGCGCACCCACCATGGAGCAAAGCGCGGAGCGTGGCGACCCAGGCTGTACCTCTAGGTGATCAATGAGCTGCAGATGGAGCCAAGAACAGTGTCACTTCTCACCCGCTCCCACTGCATCCTGTCACACCAGGCGTGGGTGAGGGTGTGGCGGCAGGAAGTCGCACACGCGTGGGGACAGCACAGGTTGGCCGTCTGCCTGGAGGAGGACTTTGCTCATTTTTGGCAAAGCCGGACTTGCACAGCGTACCCTGTCACTCAGCAGTAACGCTCAGGCTCTGGATTCTGACGGCCCAGGGCTTAGGGACCTTCCTGGCTGTGCCTGCTGCCCTGGAGGACAGCTGGTCACCCCGGTGATGCTGGTCACCCAGGAACCATGAGACAGAAACCCCAGCTATACCTGGTTTGGACAAACTGTAGAAGTTTTCAATCCCTACGCATTGAACATGCAGGGGAGCTTTAGGCGGAGCCTCACCCCTTGGTTTAGGAGGATTATAATTGCACTCTAAAACTGGGGACCTCAGGTATGAAACCCTTGAGACTACAGATGTGCAGGGGTAGCCCTTGATCGTAGCCAAGATGGTGGCTGGCACTTCCAGTTCCGTCCCCCTCCATCGTATTCAGCAAGAGCAGGAAGCAGCTGTCCCCAGAATGTGAAGGTGCTTGTCCCTCCGTCACTCTACTCCATGCCACTTGACCTGTGGCGCCCACCCGCCTTGGGGTCGTCACGCTGTTCCTTCTCTGGAGTCCTGCCTGGGCCACCTACGTATCCCGCTCACATGCTCTGCTCAGGTCTGTGTGCCTGTGTCGCCGCCCTAGGGAAACCTCCCTGACACACAACCGCCGCCCCGCCCCGCGGCCCTCCACCTCCTCACTTGCTTCCTTGTCCTGCAGCGCTCCTGCCGCCCAGCACACACCTGCGTGTTACTGCCCACCTCCCACGCTAGGCTGTGTCAACCACCCCGGCTCCTGCTCCCTGCAGCTTTCCGGACCCTTCCCACCTCTGGCTGTGTCTCCTGCCCACTTAATCCTGTGACTGTCTCCTTTCTAAGCTGCCCACTCCAGGGAAGGACAAACGATGCCTCTGTCCCCTCCTGAGCCCCCTAGCCGAGGACGGAGCCCTGCCCGTCCCAGGGGCTCAGTAAGTCTTTGTGGGGAGAGGGGATGCACACTCTCCTCCGGGTGCGCAGCCCCTGCTTGTCTTTTCTGTACCCCTTTCTCCTCCCCACCCCTCTGCACCACCCCTCCTGCATCTCGGTCCTTCCTCCTTTTTCTTTAGGACCTTTCTGCTCGCACAGAGAGAGCTGCGTTATCCCCCTCGGCCGGGCGCAGCTGTCCCTCCCCTCACAAAGGCAGGCTTCTCTCTGCCTGGCTCTGCTCCTGCCCTTGTGCCCAGTGCTTCCTCTCCCCCCCAGGGCTCACACGTGCACGCACACGCTTACACACACAGCCCCCTTCTTCCCTGGTCCAGCTGCCCCTCGTCTGCCCATTGCTCGGTGTGGCAGCACAGTGTCCCCTTCTGCCCTGGAGTACGTGCTTCTCCAGCAGCGGCGACCCTGGAGGCCTGGGCCTCTGCTGGGTCACACAGCCCCTTGAAGGACCCAGGCTGGCCCAGGCCTCCTCGGGAGGTACACGTCAACCACTTCCATCAGGCTCCCGTGTGACTTGCAGCTGAAACTCTTAACGTTACTCTTTTCCCCTAAGATGGTGTTTCCAAGCAGAGAGACACTCAGGAGGGAGTCTAGAAATTGGGCTCTGCCACAAGCTCTCGAGTGACTCTGGGGCCCAGACGCACCCATGCTGAGCCTCAGTGTGCTCCTCTGTGTGGCAGCATTGTGACACACATGTGCAAGTCTCCCATGCCTGGAATGCGGTGCCACCCTGGTGCCCACACCCAGAAGAGATCCCAGCCAAGAGAAGAGGCAGTCGCTGGGAAGAGGGTGCAGGCGGCCTCCTTCCTCAGCCCCCTGCACACTGCGGTGAGATTTCTGTTTGCATCCAGCCAGCCCATCTCCACTCGGGCCACTGTGCTTTGGTTTCCTGGGGCTGCAGTGCCAAGATACCACAAGCTGGTTGCTTAGAACAAAAACACTTATCCTCACCCAGTTCTGGAAGCCAGGAATGAGAAGGCGGAGGTGCGGAGGGCCACACTGTCCAGAGGCACCAGCGAGAGCCTTCCTGGCCCAGGTGCTCTCTCCCTGCCCCAAGCCTGTGGTCTCTGCCTCAGGCTGGCCCTGCCCCTCTGTCTGGGCCCGTGTTCCCCTCTCATGACTGTGACCCCATCCAACTGTACTGCAGAGACCGCTGCTCAGATCAGGTCACTTTACGAGTGCCTGGTGCGATTTCATGTCAGGACTTAAGCGTGGACGTAGGAGGACGCTGCCCATCCCAGCAAGGCAGGGTTCTTTCACTGGGTCACCTCCACAGGGGCTCCAGAGCTTGCTGCTGAGCTAGGGCTGCGACCCTGTAGGCCAGGGGGAACTCGGCCACGCAGCCAGCCGGGCTGTGGCCTTCAGTGTGAGCAGCATGGCCACCCCATGGGTCAGCCCCATGCAGTCTCCCCTTCTCAGCCTTCCTCTCTCTTTGAGTATCCCCAAAACCACCAGAGGTCAAAACAAAGGGGACAGGCCAGCGGAGGTGGGGGACCCGGTCGTACACCCTACCTACTGAGCCAAGAGAAGATGACAGCCGGGACTCCCAGAACATTCTAGAAGGGGTTATACAAGAGCCACCCAGCCTGGTACGGTTGCCAGGAACCATAGGGAGCCATTTACATTAACTAAAATAAAATCAAATTAAACATTCAGTTTCTAGGGCATACGAGCCACATTTTGAGGCTCCAGTACACACGTGGGCTCTGTGGTGGGTGGCACAGATATGGAGCACTTGCCACCAGAGAGGTCTGTGGCACAGCCTGAGAACAGAGCCTAATTCAGCGAAGCCACTTTTGGAAGGAAGGGGGCCACCTCAACCTTGGAGTATAAACGACAATAGTGGTAAAAGTGGCCATTACCGTGGAGCTCCCGCCCTCCCACCTCGGTCAGCCCTGTGAGGTGGGTGTCCCCCTCCTCCCCACTCCCCTGCAGTCCTGCACCTCCCTGTCGTCCTCCCCAACCTTTCCCACCTCTCCTGCCTTACGCTGGGGTCCAAGAGTCAGGGAGCCCCACGCTGGGCTGAAAGCTTTGTTACTACTGGCCGCTCTCAAGGGAGCACAGCGCCCCCTACAGGTTAAAATCTATGAAAGCCTTACTGGTGGAGAGGCTTGGGTGTGGCTGGTTGGCTTCCTGGGGACAGGGACCAGACTCTGACAGCCTTCTCTGCCCAGAGAGCCCAGGCAGCTCCCAGATGCCTCGCCTCCCACGTGGCTTCTGGGTTTCATACTAGATCATTCGTGTAGTTGGGTCGTCATATGCCTATTGAGTATGTGAATACTGACAGTCTCTTGCACAGTTTTAACATTCCCTGAAATTCCCAAGAATGTACATGACAAGGAAATGGGTGGGATACTATAATTGGGCGCAGAACTTTTCCAGGAGTTCTTCCTTATTTCTGAGAATCGCGTCCCTGATGGCAGTGACACCTGAAGGATTTGCATTGCAAATGCCACACGCCCACCAGCCGCATTTGTATCTGCCACCCTGGCAGGGAATCTGCATGCTGGCGTCCGCCACTCTGTCATGTCTCCTTGATGGATATGCTCGAGAAATTTCATAGTGAAATTTTCCTTTATTATAAATTGCTTTCCTTTTCTTTTTCTTGTACGTTGCAGTTAGAGTGATATTTTTCTTTTTTTAAATGATGTGCACAGGTAGCTTTTGTTAACCTATAAATTTCCCTTAAGGAAAATGAGGGCGCTTTACAGGCTGTCACAGAAGTGGGACATCAGTCTATTGGCATGGAGAACAGCTCTTTGAAGCATCAGGTTGGTGTCAGATTCCTCCAAGGCGATAATTAAGTTTCCACCGGTTGGCTGGCGGGCTCTTCTTTCTGACCTTGTTCTGAGGGGCTCATGTGGATTTTCCCTCCTTCTTCCATCTCAGCCTTCTGGGCACAGCTGCACTTTAAAGGGACCAAAAAAAAAAAAAAAAGATTTTAAGGTACGGGTGGGCGCCCTCCCCACCCAGGTTGACGTCACAGGAATTGAGTGTCCCTGTTTGACCCTCTCAGGGTGCAGTGGCTGAAGCCCATTGCAGTTAGCATCCCGGGGAAGCCGCCCTCCAGCCACCTCCTCTGATGCTTGGCCTGGGCTTGCTGTGGCGAGGCTTGGGGTCTCAGGGCATCTGCACCCAGTCTTGCTCCACAGGGCCAGGCAGTGGGCAGCGGAAAAAGGGGCATGACAAGGGTCAGCCCTAAGCCCTTGCCCTGGTTGTCTGTCCATCTCTGCTTCTCCCTGGAATGAACTGGTCTTCCTCCCCACCAGGGCAACCAGATGGTACTTTGAAAAATGGAAATCAGACCTTGTCACTCCCTGCCTAGATCACTCCCTGGCTGCCCACTGCTTTTCAAATACACCCACAGCTCCTTGCCTGGCCTTCTTACCTCTCTCTCTACACCTCCTGCCTCTCTCTCCCTATCTGACAGCACTCAGGCTGCCCAGCCTGTAGACTGTTCCCCGGACACTTTAAGGCCCTTCCTGCCCCAGGACCTTTGCATTTGCAGTTGCCTCATCTAACTCGCCATTCACACTGTGTCTTGTCACCAAATGCCTTTCCTGGAGCCCTTCCCCATCCGTCCCCTCTCCTTCTTGGCCTGGCTGTATCCACGGCCACGCCCTCCCCAGCTGCTCACATTCTCTGCCACGACGCCCTGCTTTGTCTCCTGAGGAGTGATTACTCTGTTGAAATTACCTTAGGTGTTCGTGTGGTGTTTCCTTACCCCTCCCCCATTTTCCTGTGAAACAGTTCCTCCCAAGTATTGGGCAAAAAACTGAAAGGTCCGAATAGACTTTTTTTTTTTTTTTAGTGAGCAGAATGTATTTATTTTTTTTTTTAATTTTTTATTTATTTATTTATTTATTTGTTTGCTTGTTGTGTTTGCTTGTTTCTTTATTTATTCATTTTGTGGCTGGCTCAGCCTGCCCTGGTGGTGGCGCTGGCGCAGCATGTGGTGCCGGGGATCGAACTGCAGTCCCCGCAGTCGCCTGAGCCCTCCTAAGCAGGCGCTTTAGACCACTGAACCATCTCGCCGGCCCCCAGAATGTATTTATTGAGGGGAAGAAAGCTCCTATCCAAGAGAGAGACAGAAGGGGAACCCAGCAGGTGTTTCCTAGATGACTTATGCCTGAGCCTGCAAGTAGGCAGAAAGTAGGGATGAACTGGAGTTTAGATTTGTGGCTCCCTTTTCTGGCATTGAAAAACATAATTAAAATCATTTCGGGCCAGGCATGGTAGCACGTGCCTGTCATCCCTGCGCTCATGAGGCCGAGGCAGGAAGATGGCCCCAAGTTTGAGCTACACACAGAATTCAAGGCCAGCCTGAACGACCTGGCGAGACCTTGTCTCAAAAACAAAACCTAAAATCAGTTCAGACAAACTTTGGTTGATCCCAGCCTGCTGGCTCGGTGCCATGGCTGAGCCCAGAGTTTTTCAGCAGACGGGTAGAGCTGTGGTCCCTAATGGCTCCCACATGTCCATCCCCAGGAAGCAGGAAGATGTGGGGGAGGCACACCCACTCCTGCAGGGGCACAGCCAGAGGCCACCAACACTCCTGCCCTTGGAAGAACACATGTAGAATTACAAAAGAGGCCAATTATATCAAAATACAGTCATCAAAATATTTACAAACAGTGCCATGTGCCTGCTCTCCACACAAAATGATACTGTTGTGGCTACTGCCCTGGCCCCTGCTACCTTTCCTGAGTGTGCCACCCTAACTGACATTTCAGAATATCTGTGGTGACTGGAGGGATGATAAAGAAATACCCACAGGTTCCACTACTCAGCGGGTTGCCCTCACTGTGAAAGCGATGCTGCTCAGAGGTTCATGGGAATGAGTAGTGTGCTTTTCCCATCCTGCCTGAACTGCCTCCGTTGTCCTCAAATGATCCGATTCAGTTCCAAGGCCCTAAGGCCAATGGAATGCCCGCAGCTCCCAAAGTCTGCCTCCAGCCTCGCCTCCCCCTGAACCTGGGCACCTGTCTCTGGGCAGTGGCCCACCTCCCAATCGCCTGGCCCCACACCCAGCTCCTTCCCGGATCCAGCCCACCAGACCCCACAGACTCGGGGAGAGACAGCACAGAAGCATCAGCCACCCACAAGCCCTCGTTCATTTGGCCCTGGTTCCCACAGAACTCCCCTCGACGGGCATCCGATTCAGTCCCCAGTTCAGTCTCCAGGTCCCTCCTTCCCAAGTGCGTACCAAAAGCCCAGGAACTGTGTTTTAAATAATGGTGCACAGGCAGGGGCAGGCCCACAGAGGCCCTCCCGGGTGGGCCGAAGCCCAAGCAGATGAGGAAAACCCGAAGACAAATTTGTTCAGAAACAAAACCAGGACATGGGCGAGGCCCACTAACAGGTGGTTAGGGCTGCAGCCCAGAAACACAGCATAGCAGCAGGCGCTTGGCAGAGGTGGGCAAGCTGGCGGCAGGGTCTGAGGAAGAGGCCTCCTTCTCCAGAGCCTAGGGACAGGAATGAGCTGGGAGGGCATAAGGAGGCCACCGAGACCAAGGCAGAGTGGGCCTGGAGGGACGGGAGGGGAGTCTAGCGTGGAGCCTGGACAGGTACTCTGGGTTTTAGCTCAGGTGTGACGTGCAGCTGACGGGTAGGAGCTGTAGGCAGCTGGATCGGGTTTTTAACTTATTAGGACCCAGCGGCCATTGGGAAGGAGCAGCTCAGGCTGGGGCAGGGAAGCTGCAAGGCCCAGGCAGAGGGGCTGGTGGCCAGGACGGGCTGGTAACAGCAGGTGGAGGTGGAGAGAGTGCCAGGCAGAGCCACTCCAACGTGCTGACGGTGACTATGGGCCGCAGGGTGCGAAGCTGGCTGGGGACACAGCAGGGCCCCGTGAAATGCCTGCATGATGCCAGAAGGATAGGTTTGATGGGAGGTGTCCATATGCAGCGGCCCAGAGGACACGTAGAAACCAAGGTCCCATGAAGAGGACAGTGGACAGCTGGAAGCAGGGGCCGCCACCAAGATGCAGAGATCGCCTTCTGCTTGTCCCAAATCCTCGCGTGTGGACACCGGGATCTGTTTCAGGCAGGACAGCTGGTCCCAGAGTGTCCCACTTCGCTGTTACCGGCCTTTTGGAATCCCCTTGGCAAATAGTTTTATTGTCATTGGCTTGGCTCCGGCCCCACCGCTCAGAGATGCTTGTCACACTCGGCAGCTGTTTCACGCGGCCCCAGCTGAGCCTCAGGGGCCTCTTCGTTTCCAAGACTGCAGCACATCTGGTTTTTAACAAGCGTGGTTCACTCTCCAGAGGTGCTGGTGCTCGGCGGCTCCCTTAGCAAGGCTCATGCTGAGTCCTGACCTGAGCCAGCCTGGCCCCACTTCATGGCCAGTGTCACTGAGGCTGATAAGAACGCTGTCCCCCAGGAGACAGGGCGTGGCCCATGGCCCCCTGCTTGCTGGCACTGGGCAGCCTCCTGCAGCAGCTCTCTCCCCTAACCCCAGTTGTTTGGGGACTTGGGGGGTTTTTGTTTGTTTTTGTGGGCAGTGGTTCCTTTTGGGTTTTATATTGGGGGTTTTCTTGGCAGTAGAGAGGATCATACCCAGCACCACTCTACCTTGGAGCTACCTCTCTGGCCCTTTTTGAGACAGGGCCCTTGTGAATCCTCCAGGTTGGCCTCAACCGTGCAGTCCTCCTGTCTCAGCCTTCCAGGTAGCTGGGATTACAGGTATCCGCCACTACACCTGGCATCTGAGCCCCTAGTTATGTCTCTGTCCCTTGGCCCAGCTCATACCATCCTGCTCCACGCGCAGCCCGCGTCACCTGCACTGCACCGCCCTCTGCGCCACTCCATCTGCCACGTGGAGCGCTCCAGCCAGGCGGCCGCGCTATTGTGGCTCTCGCCTGCTCTCCAGGGAGGCTATGGAACTGGACACCTCGCCCAGGCCCTGGCCCAGCTTTTGGCCCAACCTCCTCCCCATGTGCCCACTCCTGGCAGGTTCCGGGCTGGGGCTGGGGCACCCAGACAAGGCCCTGGGTAGAGGAGAGAGGACAAATAAAACGAAGCCAGCAGGCAGTTGCAGTGCGTGCCAGTGATGGGGGGGAAGGGGCAATCAAGGACAGCTTCGCATCAGAGGTGACCTCTGACCTGAGATGTCCCCCCAGTGAGAGGATAGAGGGAGAAAGTGCCCAGGGCACAGATGCAAATGCCCAGGCAGCCCAGAGCCAGGCTAAGGGGCAGAGAGCAAACTCAGTTTCTCTCTCCACGTGGTCCCCTCCCCCAGGGCCATGCCTCCCTTGTTTGATCCCAGCTCAGGCTCGAGGGGTCTGGAACTGAGACTGAAGGTCCAGGCGTGGCCTGTGTGGGACATTTTAGGAGCTGGGCTGCTTCTGCCTTTAGTCTCAGGTCTCAGCATCCAAATCCCAGGGCAGAGCAGAGCAGATGGGGTGGGGGTTGCAGGGCCAGCCAGGACTGGGTGATAGGAGGCTCTAGAGCAGGAACAGGGCTCTTCCAGGGTTTCCAGGAAGAAAAAGGAGAAAGCACGTGTGTTCCAAAATATGGAGGAAAATTGCCACATCAGTGCACATCTAGGGAGATGCCAAATACTTGGGGTGTGATAGAGCCCCAGGTCAGTGCGGAACCTGGTAGCCCTTCCCATTATGCATTGATTCTGTGTCACATCTCACGCAGGTGCCCACAGAAGGGCTGGTGAGAGAGCTTAGCAGACAAAGTGCCTGCTTAGGCAAGCACAGGGGCCGGGGTTCGATCCCTGGCACCACATGCTGCGCCAGCCCCACCCCCGGGCACACTCAGCCAATGACCAAGTCAGGGCATAGTGGCGCACGCTTGCAGCCCCAGCGCTGGGAGGCTGAAAACAGGAGGATCACTACAAGTCTGAGTTACACAGTGAAAACCTGCACAAAAATACATTTTTAAAAAATGTGCTGGAAGTCCAGTGTCTCTAAAACAGCCCTGAACACGGCTCCACCCACTCACCCAGCACTGAACCTGAGCAAGAAGCAGGGGACCTGCCAGGCAAGGCAGCAGGAGGACTGGGGATCCATCCCCTTCGGGCAGGAGGGGAGGGCACCAACTCCGATGGGGGGCCCTGCAGAGACCCCTTAGACCAGAAGCAGCTTACGTATGCAGTCAGCCATTCATGTCTGCGTGTTTTACATCCGGGGACTCGGTTCCAGATCTGAATTCCCCACAAGTATGCTGATCGTGTGGCAAATATTTCTCTTGTCCCGAACTCTGCTCCCCAAATGGCACAGGATAGTTATTTCCATAGCATTTGTGTTGGGTTGGGTGCTCTACACAATCCTGGGGTGACTGAAAGTGCGTGGGAGGGTGTGCATGGGTTCTACACAACTGCCATGCCTATTTATGTAACAAATTCAAGATCCTTGGATTTGGGTTCCACAGGAGTCCTGGAACCTGTCACCATGGATACCAAGGGGCAACCATCTTAGTGGTCACAGCAGCGCCCCATGACTAACTGACCCATTTTACAGGTAGAGGAACTAAGGGGTCAGGGAGTTGCAAGACTTACCAGGGACACGTAGTTGTCAACACTGGGAAATATCTCCACGGGCTCCCCCAGGAAAGGAGACTTGAGGGATTGTTTGGGGGTTCTGTTTTTTTGTCAGCCTCATTTGCCCAGGATGTCTGTCACCTGCCTGTTTGTCAGGGCCACTTCTCTGTGTCACCTGAGTTTGCCTTTGCCTGAGATCCTTTGAGTACAGATTCCAGCAAGGCAGCACCTGGGGTCCACCTGACATTTTGGTGTCAGCACTGTGACCTGGTTCTTTTTTTTTTTTTATTAATATTTTTAAGTTTTTAAATCTTTTATTTATTTGGTACAGGGCCTCACTATGCAGCTCAGACTTGTAGTAATCCTCCTGTCTCAGCCTCCCCAGTGCTGGGATTACAGGTATGCACCCCATGCCAGGTTTGGGTGGCCGGTACAGCATTCAGGACCAGGGATGGAACCTGGATTCTTGCTTTTGTCAGGCAGGCAATGGGTCCACTGAGATATCTCCTCAGCCTCTGTGACCCAGTTCTTTTTTTTTTTTTAGGGAAGGGCCTACAGGGTGTTCAGGATCTCACTATTAGATAGTACTCCTAGCCATCCACCTGTTTACAGCCTCCCAAGAGCTCGGATTACAGGCGCAAGCCACCACGCCCAGTCTCAATTGCCCGTCTCAGAGCGCCTGGGGGCAGGGCTGGCACAGCAGGCCGGGGATCAAACCCAAGGCCCCTGTGCTTCTAGGCACTTTAACCCACTAAGCTATCTGGCCGGCCCTGTGACCCAGTTCCTGGCTATGCCACACTTCCAGAGTCCAGCTTTCTCCTCAGTGGCCCGCTTCTGTGACATGTCCGGTTAGATGTGTCACAGCTGCCAGCATCATCGCTGTCCACGATGCACCTAATGTCCCCAGGGAGGGACCTGGTTGGCCACGGGCCACGCGTGCCCATCCCCAGCGGCAGTGCTTGCCCTGAAGAACCAGCAGCCCACTTGTCCTTTGCTGGATCACTCTCAGCTAACACACCTGGCGACTGTGTGCATGGAGGGGACACTGGAGGCCATGCCGTTAGAGCCCTGCAGAGCCAGGGCTGCCTGCAGTTCCCCACCCCTGTTGTCACTGTCACTGGCTCATCCTCACAGGAGTCATTTTTTCCTTTGCCCTCCACACTCCATTGACCAGCCTCGCCTCTTGCCACTTAACCACCAACTGGATTTCAAGCCACCGGTATGTGTATCCCTACTACTAGAGGCCGAGGCTGGAGGATCTCAAACTCAAGGCCAACCTGGGCAACTTAGTAAAACAATGCCTCCAGCAAGTACTAATAGAAAGTTGTGGAGGTGTGGCTCAGGAGGAGAACACTTGCTTGGCGTGTACGAGTCCCTTAGTTCACTCTCCAGTACTGTAAAAAAACAAATCCCACAGGGATGCTTCATTTCTCTCAGTGAGGGTTGGCAGTTCCTCTGCCAAGGATCAGACAGTAAATGCTTTAGACTTGAGCCACCTGATCTGCGTGGCCGTGGCAGTGTGGCCACAGCCACAGGTGACACATAAGCAAAGGGGCGTGGCTGTGTCAGTGTAGAAGTGGGTGGAACTGGCAGGGCATCGAGCATTCTGTGGCTTGTCCTAGGGTCTTTGAATCCCAGGTGCAAATTCAAACTGAGTGGAGGGAGGAAAGCGACAAGCAAGCGGAGCGCTGGGTTTGCCAGGCCGCACAGCCCGGGTCCTCTACCCCCATGCTCCTCGCGCAGCTCGGGTCCTCCAGCTCTGTGCTCCTCAAACCTGGGCTGAGTCGCCTTTGCAGTGAGCTCCACTCTGCACTGCAGGGAGCTTACCCGAGTCCCAGCCCTACTCGCCAGATGCCAGGGCGCCTCTGCTTGTGATGATGACCAGAACTATTTCCTGCCTAATGTTCCCCTTGATTGAAAACCACTACTAATGTGATTGGAAATGCTACCCTGAGGGGTGCAAGCCATCCATCTCTCCGTCCCCCTCACCACCTTCCACCTCCCATCTCCCACCTCTGCTCTTTTGTGTGTTGCCTCCAACTTAAGCCAACTCGGCCTCTCGGGGACAGGACGGCTGCCAACAGCTTCAGGCTTCTATCCCACTAGCTTCCTGCCCCAAGGATTAAGAGCATCTCTTTCCCAGGAGGCACCTTAACGTCCCAGGGCTCATGTGCCCCAGTCAGCCCCAGCTTGGGTCGTATGCCTGTCCCTGAGCCGAATGCAGTGGTAAAGTAAGACAGAGGTGGTACTCTGGGGAGTCGGCACAGGACTTGGTGGCCGTCCGTAGAATCAGACTCAGCCTGTGCACGCTTGAGTAACAGTTGTACCCACCGACCACAGTCACAACAGGACAAGCCCAACAGAAGTCTCATCTCCCCTCCGCCCCCCATCGGGCCTCGTCCACACACAGTCCGTGCCTGTCCTCCGTAGGTGCCAGCCCAGCTTCCTCGGGCCAGTGCCACCAGCACTGTGTCCGCGGCCTCCCCATAAGCTTCGCCTGCTGCCGAGCTGTTCTGCTCCAAGCCTCCCCCAGGCCACATGCCACATCCCAGTACTGTCTCCTATCGCTGCGCCCTGGCCCACCCAGCTCCGGCATGAGTCAGGTTGCATGTTTAATCTTGGTCTTAATTCCAGCTCTTTCGCTGGCTGGATCACCCCACCTCGCACCCCCACCCCCGCTCTGGGGCCCATGCTAATTTGCTTTTCCCACCTCTACTGGTGCCCGAATAACCATTTTAAAAGCTGCCTTGGGGAAATCTAATCAAATGAGAGCGAAATCTAATTTGGCACTAAAAGCCTCTGACTGAAGCCCTGTTTTCTGGGGCCTTGTGGAGCCTGCATAATAAACTCTTTCTGGATTCTGTAAAGGGTGGGGGTAGGAGAAGACAGCGATGGTGAAAGGCAGAGACTCTATGAGAAGGAAGAACTGGGGACGTTGACGCCATGACCTGGACGGCAGCGGCCCAGGTGGGCCTCCGCCGGCAGGAGGAAAGAGCATTAGCCTAGGAAGACCTAGGCCCTGGGACCTGTGGGATGGGAAGCAGGGACTCGGAAGCCGGGCAAGAGCCCCAGACCTTTCTCCAGCTGCTTCTTCTGCAGATAGAGGACGTGAACTCCCAGTCGGCTTCAGTGGCTCTTGGTCCTGGGCGACTCTCAGAATGTGTCAGATGCTCTGGGAAAGTTTCCAGGAAAACGCACGTAGAACACAAAACCTGGGGCGTGCTGTGCCTCCTCACTGTGGCTCCCAGGACCCAGTGTGACCTGGGCCCTCTTCCCAGTGAGGTCACCTCCTCGCCTTCATCTCTATCTTCCTCAGGTTCCTCAGATACCCCACGCTTGTTCCTGCCCCAGGACCTTCGCATCTCAAAGTTCGCCGCTCCTAAAGCAGTTTCCCTCCTGTCCCCTGGCCCCGCGGATTCCTTCCCATCTGTTTCCTGCGCCCGTGGTAGCCTCTGCATACCACAGGTGTTTTAATACTGTGGTCAGGTGCCCGTGACACCGGCACAGAACCTGAGAAGTGCGTGGCTGGGTGATGCTGTCGCCATGTAGACGACGGCTGACACACGGGTGCGTGCGTGCCCCGCCAACCTCCACAGCAGAGCCTGCTGTGCCTGCAGGCTGTGCCACATGTTCACCCTGTGCGCTGGCTGCCCCCTCCTGGCTAAACTGTCCCTGAGTACAGAGCTCTGGTACCTACAACTGTACCTGCCCGGGGCCATGTTGGCCCAAAGGCACCCATTCCATTGGCTGCCGCTGATTTTTCATCATACTGGGATTCACCAATTCTACTGGTTACTGGACATTTTTCTTGGGCCAGGGATATAGCATAGCAGCTTAAGCACCTGCCTGGCAAGTGCAAGGTCCTGAGCTCAATCCCCAATCCCAAAAAAAAGACACCCCGCCCCACACACACACACAAAATTCTCCTGTTTAGCTCTTTTGACTGTAGTTGTTTCCGAAGGAAACTTCATCATTGCTGAAGCTGTTTGCCAGGAGAGCAAAGTGTGGAGCTCTCTGAGGGAGCAGGCAAAATGTTCACCTTGTGAACTATTATTAGTATTATATTATTACGATTAATAGTAGTAATAGGAACTACTATTCCTTGTGGCACCAACAAAGAAGCCAGGCTGTGGTGGGTGCCACGCAAGGACGCCAGGATCCCAGCCAAGCTCAGGGGTGAGCCCCTGGGAGCAGCCCATGCCCCTCAAGAGTCTCTGGGACCCACCTTTATGAAGAAAAGAGGGGCAAGGGAAGCCAATGTGGCCTTCCACAGCTGCCAGCCCTTCGCCTGTGCAGGCTCCAGCCCCACTCCCCGTGTTGCGCCGGAAGCTGTGTTAGAACAGAGCCTGCCACGGGCTTGAGGTTTCTGTTCTCCCCACCCGGAGGACAGAGCAGTGACCCTTATGGGACTGCCTGCTGCCCCCTGATCTCTTGTTCCCAGAGCAGGGCAGAGGTGGACGGGAAGCCTCAAGTCTCGGGGTCCCTGAGCAGGGGAGGCCAGTCAGGGTGCGGAAGGGGTCCCGAGGTTTATTAGGTCTCCCTCCCTGAGCCGGACTTGCTCTGCAGGGGCCCCTTCGGCCCTCGTGGTGTGGCACCAGGCAGCTAAGAAGTGCCAGAGGGCTGGGTGGTGGACGCGCCTTTCATTGAGCCCGGCCTTCTCCGCTCCATCAGCTCCTTGTGCTGCTGGGTCATCTTCACAGCGAGCCGCCCGCCCTGTGCGTCTGTCCACAGAGTTGGCAGTGTCCCTGGCCCCAGACACTGCCAGCTGTCTCCTAGTAACCCTGGGGCTGGGTACAGACAGGCAGCCCAGCAGCCTTACCCAGGCGCCGCCACCACCTCCTGGAGGATCTCAGTCACTTCCTCTCTGACACTCAGCCAGGGACACTGTGGCTGTTTAATGAGGCACCTGCCACCTAATTACATCTCACTCTTTAAATACTGGAAACGACTCAGGACGCAGACGGTGCCACCGTGCCCGCCACCTCCTCCCAGGATGCTGCCAGGTTCTCCGGGTTATTTTTGCTCTGCCCTCCCACACGTAGAGGCTGCTCCTCCCGAAGCTGCCGGCTGTCGGGAGCCTCCCTTCCTATTCTCACCTCCCCATCACCCAGCTCTTCCCCGAGGTGTTTCCCCAGCGCCTCCTGCACCCTCAGAAGCATGCAAGCACAGGAGCCCACGGCCTGGGCTCCACAGCTGTTCTCCCTCCAGGGAAGCCCGCCCAGGACATGGCAGCCTCTGGGCCGCTCTGTATGCTCCAGAGCCCCACCCACACCCGCCTCAGTGCCTCCTTGCCATCACCATCTTGGGCGCTGTGTTGACACCCACACAGTGCGCCCTGGTCGGGGGCACAGTGCAGCGCCCGCAGGACCCCCTCGCACCCCTCTGGCCCCCGTGGTTCTCACTGCCACATGCTCTCAGCAATCTCAGTGTCTCAGAGAACCAGTGTCGCCATCTGGAGAGAACAGGCAGGGCTAGGACCTCTGTCTGACAAAACCCTCACACCTGTTCCCATTTCTTCAAAATGGCTTTGTGGGTTATAATGATTAAAAAGCAGACATGAAATAGAAAGCATTATTAAACTGGGCACAGTGGCACCCAGGTGTAATCCCAGCACTCTTGGAAGCTGAGGCAGGAGGAGCACAGGATTGAGCCTGGACAGCTTTGCAACTGACGGAGACTGAGGGCCGAAGGCCAGGGTTGTAGCTCACGGTCATTGGCTCCTCGGTCTGTAAGGGAGGAGCAAGACAGAGATCACTAGGAGGACTCTGTTGCCCCATTCCTCAGAGAGATGTTTGTGTTTGTTTGCTTGCTTGTTTTGGGAGACAGGATCTCACTCTGTAGGGCTATCTTCTTGCCTCAGCCACCCGAATGCTGGGATTACAAGTGTGTGTCACCCTGCCCAATTCCCCTAAAAGATTTTACTGCCTGAAAGTAGGGGGATTTTTACGTAAGCTTAATATGGATATAGAAAAGTGCTCCATCCCGAGAGGTCTAGGCCAGTGAGATTTCCCCAACTGAACCACTGGTATCAGTAAGAAACAGGAGGAGACCGCCCCCAAGAAGCCCTGCCCTCCCAGTCACCCATATGCGGGCATCCAGGGACAACCATTGTCTTCCTGCCCAGCCCAGGGGCTCCACTTGCCAAATGGGATCCGGCAGCGTGCACCGCACAGCTGGTGTGTATCAGGCGCATGGAGGTGCACCTGTGCGCTCAGAGGCAGTTCTGCGTCTTTCCTGCATCTCTGTAGTTTTCCGTTACATGAAAATACAAGACTTTGCCTCCCCCGCCTTGCATGCACGTACGCTTTGTTTCTGGCTCTGGGTCATTAGAAAGCCCTCCCAGGGCCTGTGCTGTGTGCCTGACCTTTGGTGGACCTGCAGAGGCTCTTCTTTCCACACTGCTGGATCAGAAGTCACGTGTCCCAGTGTAGTAGACACCGCCAAAAAGTGTTCCCCCAAGCTGGACCCCTGGGCACATCCGTCAGCAGTGTGGGAGAGGCCCTGCTACCACACGACGCTTGGAGTTGTCCATTTTTGGTTAGCCATCTGGTCACCGCAGCGTGCAGAATTCCAAGCATCCCTAAACTTGAATGGGGAACAGTTATACGCTCGTCATTAATCTATAAATGAAACCAAGGCTTTGCTTTCAGTATAAACACAGACCATAAATCAGGGCATCTGCAGACTCTGTAACTGTGTCACCCATAGAAACCACCATTGCAGTTATCACAGAATCAAATGTTTCCACCCAGGCCAGGCGTGGTGCTACACACCTGTAGCCCAGCACTGTGGGAGGCTGAGGCAGGAAGACTGAACCCAGTCTGCCAACTTTAGTGAGACCCTGTCTCAAAATAAACAAATAAGGCTGGGGATGTAGCTCCATGAAAATGCCCTGGATTCAATCCCACAAGCCACCAAAACTGAACAAGTGTAGAGTGCCAGGGGTTCCTGGGCTCTGCTGGCTCCGCCCAGCAGGGTGGAAGGTGCGCAGGCCGCCTTTGCGCTGCCGAGGGGGTTTGCTGCCCCCTCACGCAGCCTCTGACCTTGCCTCTCCAGCTTTCTTCGGGAAGTACCTCAATGAGTACAACGGCTCCTACGTGCCGCCGGGCTGGAAGGAGTGGGTCGGACTCCTTAAAAACTCCCGCTTTTACAACTATACGCTGTGTCGCAACGGGGTGAAAGAGAAGCACGGCTTCGACTATGCCAAGGTAAGAGGCGCGGGCATGGGAGAGGTGTGGCCTGGCGGGGCGGGGCCGCTGAAACACGGGACCTGGAGCGGTGGCCTGGCACCCGTGCTGTTGGCTCTCAGAGGCTGGCTGAACCCTCCTCTGCCGTCTGGCGTTGCCCTGTGCGGTGTGGCATCCTGTGCTTAGGCCGCAGCGCACTGTCTGGTGGTTCTACCGCTTCTGGCGGTTGGGGGTGAGTGCTTCCAGCGTTGGGCTACTGGGAGCCACTACAAGGGCCTAACCTGATCCACACACACAGGCTAGCGCCCTGACTTGACCCACATGCACAGGCTAGCGCGCCCATCTCTAGGCACCCCAGGTCCCTCTCTGTCCAGCGGTGTGCAGAGCTGCCTGGTCATCCGCAGAGCCGCCTCCCTCTGGGTCAGTTCTGTCTCCAGTCAAAGTTCAGCTGGAAGAAGGTGACGTGCGTGGCTCCTGCGTGTGCCACTCCGGAGACCTTCGCGCATTGCACACTCAAGGCAGGGAGCAGCCGTGGCCCCGAGGCACCCGAGCTGCTTTCCGTCCTAACTCCCACTTGGAAGCCAGCGCTCCTCCTAGAGGCTGTGCTCTTTGCGGCCGGACTGCTCTTGCTCAGCGCGATGGGTGTGGGATTCACCCCCACAGCTGCACAAGCCCCGGGGTGTCCACCCGCCTGTGTTCCTCAGCATAGCAAGGGGTTTGTTCCTCCAACAACTGATGGCCACTTGCGTTGTCTCCAGTTTGAGTCCATCTCAGCTTAAGCTGCTGTGCACATCCCTGTACATGGCTTGAGGTGACATTTGTACCTGTCTCTCTGATTCCCCCCCCCCCACATGCCTCGTGGGGATGCACTGTACAGTCAGCAGCTGAGCCGAAGCCCAAACACTCCGAGTTCCCCTGGCTCCAGATTCCTTACCCGCACTGGTGGTGTCATCAGAGCCACCTTGCTGTGGGGCAGTGACACCTCGTTGTAGTTTCGTCACAGTGGCACTTGAGGCCCGGGTGTATGGAGCCACATAGAGCTCAAGAAGAGCCCCCTTGCAGGTGATAAATACCCCACGGAGAGCAGCTTGGCTGGGGGCAGGAGCAGACTGGGTGATTTAGGCTGTACCCATCAGGCCGTCTCTGTGGCAGCCTCCCATTTCTGCCAACAGAGTGCGGGAGCAGCCATGACAGGAGGAACAGCAACAGCGCGTTAGCCCTGTCACTGACAGAGCTCCTGAGACTACCGGTCTCACACAGGAAGGAGGTGTCCAGCCCATGCTTTCCGGGGCTTCCCTACGTGGTTGCGAGGGCCTGTGGCTTCCCAAGACCTCATGGTAGCAGGACTCTTTACCACCTCATAATAAAACAGAAAGGGCCAGGGTCGCAGGACCCCCTAAGGCCAAGTCCCCGCACCCCCAAAGCTCCCACCACTCTGGATAGCACCACAGGCAGGGACCAAGCTTTCAACACGCGGCCTTTGGGGGACATCACGCAGCCCACACGGCACTGTGTACCAGTGACGCCGCTTACAGAAACAAGCACCGGGCCTGGCTTGGCTGAGGGGCAGAGTCTGTGGACCGAGGCATCGATGAGGATGGTGGTGAGGAGGAGAGGCTGCCGCCCCTGCTCCCCATGTCTAGAACACGTGCGGCATAGTGGAAACGGCTGGCTGTGCCTTCCCCGTCTACGTCCCGCCTCCACTCCTGGGTGCACACGGCATCCAGCTGTTAGCTCTCACCTTCCCGCCCTCTCTCCCCATCTGCACTGCCACCAGCCGAGGGCCTGGCTCGCTTTGACAACCCAGGATTAACTGGGATATGGTGGCAAGTCCCGAACTGCTCCCCAGGGCCCGGGGACGGGCAGCTGCGCAGCAGGACAGCAGGCTGGGAGCAGGCGAGCAGGAGGGAGCAGTGGGGGCAGTAGGAACGGCCCACCCAGCAGGCAGGCCCCGTGGAGATGGGGGCCTGGGACAGCCACCCATGTGGATTTTTCCTTAGAAACCACAGATTCTTCACACTTTTTACTTCTGGAATCTCTGGGTTTGCAAAGACTGGCAACTGATTCAGTCCTCTGTGAACTCCTGTGTGGGCCAAGCGCCCTGAGCCAGACCCGACCAAGGGCTACAGTCTCTGAGGCACACCACGCTGTCCTCCCGCCTCCACCGTCAAGACCGTGGAGTGGTGTCTCCTGTGAAGTCAGCAAGTGAGGTTTGGGGCCCCATGTCTGACACAATGGGTGTCACCTTGGTGCCTGGGTGCAGCACTCACTCGGAGAGCTGCTCTGGGCTCTGCTCACAGTGTGAGCTTCGGTCTCTTGAGCACCTACTGTGTGCCGGGTGCTATGCTGAGTGTTTTATGTGAAGTATTTCCAATCTTCACAGCGTCATCTGTGGTGAGTGAAACATGTGATGTGGTGATCAAGTGTGTATGACTTAACCCCTCCTGCAAATACATATCGAAAGCTTCCTAGGCACCAACCACTGTTCTGGGTGCCAGCTCCTCAGGGGTAACAAAAACAGACCCCCTCAGTGTACTTGTAGAGCACATAATGTGGCACCTCAAGTTATGTTATGGAGTGCGTGTGTTACCATCAGAGTGACTCACACACACACACACACACACACACACACACACACCAGCCCTGTTGCCTGTTCTGTCAGCCCAAGAGTGAGTCACATCAAACTGACCAGTTGCGAGGTGTTACACCCTCTCGAAGCAACCTCACTAGCGCCCATCTTTAGTCACAGTTCACTCAGATTCTCTCCCATGAATTCCTCTCAGCCTTCCCTAGTTCCAGGCTCATAACTTTTTTTAAAAAAAAATTTATCTGGTACAGAATCTCGCTATATAGCTCAGTCTTGAAGTGATCCTCCTGTCTCAGCCTCCCCAGTGCTGGGATTGCAGGCGTGCAACACCGTGCTTTGGTGTGAGGGATCAAACCCGGATCCCTGCCCTTGCCAGGCAGCACTTAGACTGCCAAGCTATTTCCCCGGCCCACAGACTCATCCTTTCTAGACTGGCTTCTTTCAGTTGTTTGTAAACAGGAATTCAACTCACAGTGGTTTGACTGCAGAGGAAACAGAAAAATCCAGCGGGAATGGTATCAGGCATGGTTGGACCCAGGGCTCAGAAGCCATTTCTCCTCTCTGCTTTACGTTCTTGGTCTCCTCGCCACATTTACACACTGACTGTTCCTCCAGTCTTCGTAGCGGTAGCCACCCTGCCACCGTCTGGCATCCTGCCCTGCTACAGGCGTGGGGCCTTTCCCAGGATCCCTAGCAAGTCCGTTGCTTCTCATTGGCTCGGAACCATCACATGTCTGTTTCTGAGCCAATCAGCATGCGTGCTCCTGAGCCCTCCCTGAAATGCACACCCGAAAGGAGTTGTCACTGGCGCAGCAGCCGGAGAAGCTGACCGCTGCCCTTCCTCAAGGTACAACACATTCAGAAGCGCTCTTGCCTTCGACAGCAGTCGGGGCTGATGTCTGCCGGCGTGCACATCCGGGAGTCCAGGCCCGGGGGACAGAAACCACGCACCTCCCGTGCAGCACCCCCCTGGGCCTCGTTCAGCACATAAACAGCCTCCATTACTTCCGAGGCAATTAATTGCAAAGTTCTGGTGAGGGAATTGAACAGCCGTGCTGGACTCCTCGGGAACAGAAATTACAGCCTCCTAGGACTTGAACGCCCATTCTGCCTTTTCCCAGCCTCTGTGCCAGCAGAGTCTCTAAATACCCTGCAGGTTGCTCCCTCTCAAGCTAGGTTCAGGGCGGCCTGGGAATCAACTTACCCAGGGTTCCTTGGGGCCCGTGGGGCTGAAGCTAGAACATCTGCTGTTTTGCCTACTTCCTGCCACACGTCACACCCTGTGAACGGGAAGAGTCCCTGAGCTTGGGGCGCCAGGATTCCTGGGCTTCCAGCTACCAGGCGCC
>PVKN010005912.1:0-15841 GCA_004027915.1 Capromys pilorides
AGAGACAGACAGAAAGAGACAGAGAGAGGAAGAAGGAGGAGGAGGGGGTGGGAAGAGAAGGAGGAGAGAGAATGTAAACAGACACAAACATACTGTCTTATAGCTCTGAAAGTTAAAAAGTTTACAATGGGTCTCACCCAGATGGGCTTCCTTAAGGTGCTGGCAAAGCTGCACAAAGGAGAAACCATCTTCTTGCCTTTTCCAGCTTGTACAGGTTATGTTGTCCCTTGACCTGGGACCCTTGCATCCAAGTGGCCACTCCTTGTTACAATGCTATTTCTGTTTTGAACTCTTCTGTCTCTACCTTACCCATTTAAGGTCCTAGGATAACCACTGAATTGTAATACCAGCTGACAAATGATCTAAATTCCATCTGCAAACATAATTCCCCTTGATTACAGGCTCTGAGGATTAGAGCATGGCTATATTTTGGGGGCCACTATTGTATCTACCACAGTACTTTTGATTAAAAAAGAGGAAGAACACAGGAAGAAATGATAATGGGTGGACACAGTGGAACTATAACATTGATAACAGTAATAGGACTAGATATGTTTAAAAGTAGTGAATTGGACTATAAGACTCAGAAAAGTTGTGAAAAGAAATCCCCTGCTCACTTCTATTAGTTAATCTCAAATACATGCATATCCACCCTTATATATACTAACAGGCAGTTAGCTTTTGCCACCTCTGATATTCTACTGTTTACTAATAGCAAAATAAATGTTGGCAGGTATGGTGGCACATGACTGTAATCTCAGTGAGAGATTGAGGCAGGAGGATTTCAAATCAGTCCCAGCCTGAACAACTTGGTAATTTAGAAAGAGCGTGTCTCAAAAAAAAGCCTGGGAGTGGGCTGGGGATATGGCGCAGCAGTGTAAGTGCCTACCTGGCAAGTGCAAGGTCCTGAGTTCAATCTCTGGTACCACAAAAAAAAAAAAAAGACTCAGGGTAAAGCTCAGTGAGAAAGCCTGATTTCAATCCCTAGTGCTGCAAATAATAATAATGATGATGGTGGTGATGATGATGCTGCTGCTGCTGCTGCTGCTGCTGCTGCTGCTGCTGCTGCTGCTGCTGATGATGATGATGATGATGATGATGATAAAGACAAATCTGATGCTTATATATCTTTTGTGGAAAAAGTTCCAATCTTGTCTTCCTACCTGGAAGAGAAGTTTTGTTTTTTGCCTCTTTCTTCCTAGCCCACCTGTAACATGCGAATATTCCTGGAATGTGGGTGGAAAGTCACAATCTTTGGCCCCCTCAGTTGAAATCATCACTTTGCAAGGACTGAGAGAGATTGCAAATGTGCACTGCCTCCGCGGTGCCCTGCTCTCCTGAACCAAAGCAAAAGTGGATAGATACGTGTTCCTGGAGAAGAATGGCTAAAAAGGCATTCCCTATGGTTCCCCAACTTGTCTTGCTGGAGGAAATTCCTTGGCTAAAATTCCATGGAAAATTGCCTGGAGAGTGAAGTTCCCCAGAGCTTTCAGAATCAACTTTGGTCCATCTCCGTAAGTCTATCTATCAGAAAAGCTCTCTAAAGTATATGACACAAGAATAATCATACTGAGTCAATACTGCGTGAAAAGCTATAATAGCCTAAAATAAATTATTCATTTCCTTACCTTTTAAAGGGTACTCTGAAAGCAATTTTAATATGGTTGGTTTTTTTCATGGCTGTTAACCTCAGTTCTTGTATATTTCTGAATAGTAGAACATCAATCTTCTTTTGTATGTTTATGTCATTTTTAAAAAGAGTTTGAGTTATTTCGTTTTGTTTTTTACCCCCTGTGTGTCTGTGGTCACTTTTTTATTTTGGTTTTGCCAGTGTGACTTCTCTGAGCACTTCCTTCCTCTTCTCATTTGCTGTGGAAATAGTAACTAGGATACCAATCTAGCTTGAATTTGAAGAAAAGTGAAGTTCTAATAAGGGAATCCTAATAAAGATTTCTCTTACAAGTGAAGAATAAGAGATTTAAGACAAAGCCAGAGTGACATTGCACATAGGACTGCTAATTCCATCTGGAATGCATGGCTGGCTGTCATCTATTTGGCTACTTAGGAGCTATTTTTATCTCTGCTATTTTTGTTCTGAATAGGTTAGTATAAGATAATTATATTTTGGCAAGACGAAAAGCTGCTATATTTTCAAACGTGCCAAGTCTTGAGATGGAATAAAAGAAGGGTGTCTCCATCCTGAAATCAAACCCCTCACTAAAGCCATGTTTATAGCAACTTGAGAAAAAGACAGGACTGTGACATAAATATTCATTAATAGGAGAATGGGCAAATTGTAATTCATCTATACAATGAAATGTCATGTAATACATATATATACATATATATGTATACATGCATACACATATATATACATATATATATTTTTTAAATGCAGTTTTTCTTTTTTAAATTTTTTTTTGCTTTTTTCATGCAAGGTCTCACTATGCAGCCCAGACTTCTAGTGATCCTCCTGATTTCTGCCTCCCTAGTGCCAGGATTACAGACAGGCACCACCATGCCTAGACTCTATCGTCAACTCAGCATGCCTGTTGGCAGAGCCAGCATGACACATGGTACCAGGGATCAAACCCTGGCCCCTGCACTTACTGAAGCAAGCACTGAGTCCACTAAACTATGTCGCTGGCCCTTAAAATAAAGTTTTATTTAATTTTCATATTGGGTGGTTGAGGGCAGAAGTGTTGATGAAAAATTCTTCTTTTATTGGTTCTGCAGCATAAGTTGTGAGATACCTTTCAGAAGGCCTCTCCGGACCAGTCTCAGCACACAGGCTGCTGGCCTAGAGCCAGGACTAGAGGGGATGGGACTACGTGGTATAGACACAGATGCTGATTCAGCCATGGGCCCTTTGATGAACTGACCAATAAACATATTTGTGAGGACATCACATTCTCAGGGAGGTGAAAGCACAGGCAAGTAGAATGCAGACAGCTAAGAAGAAAGGCAAGTAATAGTTCTGAGAAGTGCCAGCAGGAAGGACCCTCGTTGATGACTGGAGGGCGCCAGGAGCAGAATGCAAGGGAGAAGTGTAGGAAGATCTCATGTGAGCAGGGAACTTGGAAAGCAGCTATAACTGTAGGTAAGAGTGAATCCTGGGCAGGAATACTAAGGCAAAACTTAGGTGTTATGAATAGTAAAAACTACTTGTCTAGTAAAAGCTACCTGTCATTTTTACTACATGCCATGGTTAATTTTCATATTGGGTGGTTGAGGGCAGAAGTGTTGATAAAAAAATGCTTCTTTTATTGGTTCTGCAACATAAGTTTTGAGATACCTTTCAGAAGGCCTCTCCGGACCATTGAGAGCTTTAAAATCATATTTCACTTAATTTCTCCTAAAATCTCCCCCCAAAAATCCTTAATTGCCCTCCCAAATTTTTATTATTCTGTTTTTAAGATGAAGAAACTAATGTAGGCAGCAAACACATGACTTGTACAGAATCACACAGCTTATGTGTTAATCAGCTTTGGCTGCCGTTAACAGAACATCACAGACTGAGTGGCTTAAGCAAAAGAAATTTATTTTCTGCTTTGGGGGCTCCAAGTCTAAGATCAAAGTGCCGTATAGTTAGTTTATAGTTGGCTTCTCTCTGGCTTATGGATGGTAACTATCTTGCTAGATCCTCAAATAGCCTCTTCACTGTGTACTTATGGAATTAAAAGGTGTTTCTGGTTTCTCTTCCTCTTTTATAAAGACATCCAGTACTATCACATTAGGACCATACCCATATGACCTCAGTCATGCAGGGTGTTGGGGCTTCAACAGATAAACTTGAGGGAGACACAGTTCTGTCCAGGGTCTAATAGTCTTCTAATCTGTTTATAAATGCTGTATGCTTTTATTTATGTTATTGAGATATAATCCCAATGTTGTAGTTCAGTGAGTTTTCAATAAATGCACACATATATGTGACTCACATATATAGCAAGAATGTATTACTGTAGAGTACTTCTAACCTCCACACTCAAACAGACCATGTGATGACAGGAAGGCTACCACTGGCACCAGGAGTCATCTCAATAATAGTAGACACATGGGCCAGACAGAGCAAGACTTAGCCCTGGGTTCCCTCCCATACCTATTCTGCATGGGGCTCCTGCCTGGGCCAGGCTTCATGCTCTGCTGCTGTACTCTAAATCCCAAGGCCAACAACCCTTACGATCCATGTTTCCCAGGATAGGCTCTAAGCCTCCAGCTCTTAACAGAGAGGCTCACAGTGGTTTTACACCAGAAGACCCTAGTACCACCCACTTTTTGGTAAAAATGAACCTCCTTCCTATCAATCCTCAATTTAGAAGTTGTGGCTTCTTCCTGCTGCGTTATTCTGGGCAATCTCACTGACTTCTTCGTCTTCCATGCCTTATAAAACCAACTCCCTACATTAAATTTCTTCTATGCAAAACACTCGGCACACTTTCTCTCTCTCTCAGGACACTTTTCTAGCTTGCTATGACTGGCTAGAAACTGGGGCAACTTCAGACAAACAGCAGGAACCCGTGCACAGGGGCTGGAAGCTGAGGACTCTAAGCAGGAAGTCTCTCAAAGCAGCAGTTGTGTTTACTTTCATTTTTCACTCATTGACACCTTATTGGTCCTCTTCATGAGCAGTCCTTACTTACCCATGGTTCACCTATTTTTCATGTGGATCTCTGCAAGCTGTCACATCGTGAGATGCCTTTATCACCTGCTTTTTCAGCACCATTGTGACAATAAGCTACAAACTGCCACATCTCTTCAAAACTGTGCTTGTCTATGTGAAATGTTCGGGAAGAAAAGAATGCCTAGAGAATGTCCATCCCTGATGGCCTGTAGGTGTCTCCAGGGATCTTGCCAATCCTGCCAGGAAGCCTGAGGGTGAGGAGAGAAGGAAATCACAGAGGCTTAGCGGCAAGATTTCCAACAAGCTCAAGTCCTGGCTCACTCTATGGCATACTCTTGTTAACTGTAGAATCCATATTGCATAGAACCCCATGACTACTGCAGAAGGACCTCCAGCTCTAGCTTGGCTGCAAAACTAAATCTTGTCTTCCAAGCTCTCTGGCTTTAGAGAGTACCAGAAGGCAGACCGCATCCACTGGCTGGCTGCCTTGCGTGCTAGGGATTTCTCCAGAACCACCACAGCTATGAGTCAAGTTTCTTTTCTTCCCCTCACACCACCAAAGCAACGGGCTGTTGGCCTGCCCTCATCTCAGGAATACAAGTCCTGCCTCAGGGGGTAAAGTAAACCAGACAGTTCCCACTTTTCCTTCACTCGGTGTGATAAATTACTTGAGCCAGAGAACCATCACGAAATGGCCTGGCAGCTATGAGGAGAAACGTAATCTAAAAAAAGAAAGAAAGAATCCTGTTAGTCACAGAGCTTTTCTTCAGGAGCACAGAGCAGGCTTTTGCTTTCTGTGTGAATAATAAAATCACAGTCCTGTACTATATCAGTTCCTCAAACAAAAGCCGCTTCCTAGAATGTAACAATTTGGGGTTTCTAAGTTGAATTTAGCTTTCACTGGAGAAATGCATAAATTAAAAAGAGGGCCTGGGTACCCATAAATGAGTCAAAGAAGTAAATAAGCTTTCTATTCAAACCAGGGAAACACAGGCTGGGAGGCAGCTCCACTGTGTGGTCTATTGGGCACCTGTGAACAAACAGCACCGTCTCTGCCCAAGTTGGAATTTTCCCACAGCAACTTCAGACGGCCCGCCAAATGCCAGAGCTGTCTTTGAGATCTCTGCAAACAGAGAAACACCAAAAGAGATATGTTATTTCAAAGCAAATCACAAAAGCTTAAAGTTATTAGAGGAGAAGGACCCCAAGGCACATTACTAAAGATAATATTTTAAAAGTAATAAAATAGCTTTTATGGAAAACTGTTTAGGAAATACAGGCAGTGAGGAGGGAGAGGGAGAGAGAAGGCATCATATGACAGGAACAAAATGTTCTATTCAAAAATAAGAAGTGAGTATGGAATTGGCTGTGTTAGCGTCACATGACACCAATTCATGCCCCCTAAGCCACAGTGCGTGTGAAGTCAGGGAACTTGGACTCAGCAACTCCAGCTTACCAGCCTTCATTCTCTACCTCACCTCACCTACCTCCTGCCACTCACCATCCTGTTCCTCCTAAACTGGCCAAGACTCTCAGAACCCTCCCAGAGAACAGCATTCCTATAAATCATTCAGACCACAGTGCTACTTACTTCTGTTCTGTCTGGCCCAGATCTACATGTGGAAGTTTTTTGGGGTGAGGATGGGAAGGAGAAATCACTTCTTTATGTTGTAATGGATAAGACACAGAAACACACTGTAAATATGACCTCTTTTTTTTTTATCCTGCTTCAGGTTTATTTGTACAAAAAGCACAAGAGGACACCAGCACCCTACAGATGGCCCCCAGTGGTCACATTTCAGTCCTTCTGTTTATACATCAGCAGGAAGGGGCTTTTCTGTGGAGTCTTCAGGGGGCCTAGGCACCTTTAGGGGCCTGGGCGGGAGCAGAAGCTGGAGCCTGGGCCTTGGCTAGAGCCTGGGCCTTTGGCCGGTAAGGCCTGCAACCCTTGGCCATGCAGGCAGGGATACACTTCCCAAGGTTGGGGTGGGCAATAGAGGCAAGTCAAGTGAGCCTGCTGTTTACTCCCTGGGGAATGGTCTTGGGCTTGACCTCCTTGGGCTTAGCCTTGGCGCGTGCACTCACGGTCTTGGCAATGTTTGCTTGCATTTTCTTGAACTCCTTGTTGTGCTTCTTGACAAGATGCATGTTTCTAAGGAACTTGGGATCTACCCCCTTTACAGATTTGTATCTTTGTGACTGAGGTTTCTTGATGCCATTTCTGTGCCATTTTTGGGACTGGTTGTGCGTGGTGTGGTTCTTGGACTTGGCCATGACTGCACTGTAAACTGCGGCTACTAAGCACGTGGACTAAATATGATCTCTTTTTCGTGGGCAAATTAAATTCTGTGGGTGGGAAATCATTATTTTTTAAATGCTGACTTTCAAAAGTTTGACTAAAACCTTCAAACAAAAATAGCCATATATCTAAAGAAAGAAAAGAGTGTATTTATGAGCTTATTTCCAAATTTTGTTAACATTCTAATTTTTTGAGCTGTTTTTCCACCCCCCTACTGGTTCAGCCTACCCTGGGGATGGGACTAGTGTGATATGTGGTGCTGGGGATCAACCCATGGTCCCCGTACTTGCTTAACCTTGCCTAAGCAGGGGCTTTAGACCACTGAGCTATCTCACAGGCACTAATTTTTTGAATTTCTAAAATCTAAAGTTCCATTAGATCTGGCCATACTTTTTTTTTTAAATCAGTACGCCAAAAAAAAATTGGTGCTTTATCCAAGTCACACTCTGGTCCTGATAGAGATGGACATCTGCTTGCATCTGGAACAGCTTCATGACCTGCTTTGATGGACAGAATCTGGTAAAAGCCACCATCTCAATTGCTCTTCTCTCATTGCTGGGACAAATACCTGACATCTAAAATGAAGGAAAGAAAGGTTTATTTAACTCACAGTTACTGAACGTTTTAGTCCATTCTCGGCTGGCTCCAAGGCACATGCTGAGGGCAGCAGTTCATGGTGGCAGAACAGCAGCACTGGCAAGAGAGGAAGTCTGTCTCTCTGGCTGCCTTATATTACATTCAGGCTATCAGTTCCAGGTTGAGAGTAGCACTCACACCCATAATCCCAGCAGTACTAAGACCTATAATCCCAGTGGATCGCCCATAATCCCAGGGGATCATGAGTTATTCTCAAACTCTAGAAGTCCCTGCCAGCCCATGACTGCATGAGGCTTTGTGGGAGACAACTAGACAAAAACCGTAACAGTGATTCATGCCAGTTGCTAGGCTTGGGCTGCAGGATGCCTTGGAACTTTCGTTCTGACCTTTGGGAACCCCAAGCTTCCGTGTAGGGAATCTCAGGTCTTTCTGCCAAAGAGAGTCTCCCAAGCACCAAGGTGCTTTGCTGACAGCCAGCCCAGGAACAAGCAGAGGCCATATTGGTCCCTCCCACCATAGCCAAATTCAGCCAGCTTCTGTGGAGCAGAAGCAATCCTTATTCTGGTCCTGCTCACATTTAGGAGTCACAGGATCATAAGGCATTGACTGCTTTATGACCCTTTATGTGTTTTGGTTTAACTAGTTACAGAACAGCAATTAGCCAAAATAGCTTCCATACTCCCTTTACTAATGGTAGTGATCCTCAAAATATACAGAAACTTGCTAGAAGTACAAAGTCTTGCACTCCTACTAGATGAGAAACTGGGATGGGGCAGCAATCTGTATGTGAAAACATCTTGAAGCAGATACAGAGAACTGCTGTCCTATAGCAATAAAACTGCTGATATTTAGTTGCTGTGCATGACCACCTAGATAAACATGAGGTAAAAGGTCTGAGAGAGCCCACTTGATTAAGTTCTAGGCAGCAAGAAACAAGCAGAAATGGGAAAGGCAGAATCCTTTGTCTCTTTCACCTTCATACTGGCTGAAATTCAAATGTGAGCCCCAGAAACTGCTGTAGGCCAAGGGACAATCATGGGAAATGAATCTACAGACAGCAGAGCAAGAAGATGGAAGGGGGCTGACAATGACACCATGGAGCTGTCCTCTTAGGCTCTGAAGTGACCGACTGACATCTTGAACATAGAACTTTCTGACTTATTTAAGTCCCTGTTATTTTAATATTCTTTTTTTTTTTAATTTTATTTATTTGTTTGCTTGTTGTGTTTGTTTGTTTCTTTATTTATTTATTTTGTGGCTGGCTCAGCCTGCCCTGGTGGTGAGGCAGGTGCAGCATGTGGTGCCGGGGATCGAACCGCAGTTCCTGCAGTTGCCTGAGCTTTCCTAAGCAGGCGCTTTAGACCACTGAACCATCTCGCCGGCCCTATTTTAATATTCTATCTCTCTCTCTCTCTCTCTCTCTCTCTCTCTTTCTATATATATATATATATATATATATATATATATATATATATTCTATCTCACACACGGTCTTGTTAAAAAGACAGCCTAACTAATGCGTGTTCTTAAAGATTAGTCTTCCCTTCCCTCACTTGAGCTGCTCTTTAATGTAAGAGTATTTTATTTTCTGTACTTATTCCAAGTTATCTTTTAGATTTTATTTTATGTAGCTAGTTATTCATTGACTGTCTCCCTATTTGACCTGAAATTTAATGAAGGCAGTTTTGCTTTATCACTAAATTCCCAGCATCCAATACACTTTTACTGTCCTGACAGCTACTTGGCGAATATTTACTGAACTCAGTGGACAGATGGAAGGATGGATGTGGGCCCACCAAATTTGGCCCAGGCAACACTGATAAACTGACCAGGCTTAAAATTAAATGTCTTTCTTTTCAGTATTGAATATTCAACAAAATTCTCCACTGTCCACATTATACTTCGAGTCTGCATTTTAATCTACATATGAAGCAATAACAATGGCTGTCATGGTTCATATCTTGATGTCCTCCAAGAGCCTCATTTGCTCATAGGCAGAGCTTTGGGAAGGTGATTTGGCACTATGGCTGCTCAAATTGAAAGTCCTGCCAATGTCACTTGACTGTACAATGTTGTGAGTTCTCACTATAATAATGTACACTCAGACAGAAATAAGTTTTGAAGAAATATTCTGCAAAGGATATCCATGAGGTCTGACTTCCATAGTAATAGGTAGTATCCAACCTATTCACTTAAAACAATTCCCACATGTGACAGATTATTCACACACACACACACACACACACACACACACACACAAAACGTATATGCTTAAATCCTGACCCTTAACGTCATGTGGGGCCTTTGGAAGGTAGTTAGGTCATGAGAAAGGGGCCTTCATGAGTAGGGCAAGTGCCCTTATAAAAGATACCAGTTTCTCTCTTTCTGTCTCTGTCTCTCTGCTTCTGTCTCTCTGTCTCCTTCTCCTCTCTCTCTGTCTCTGTCTCAATCTCTCTCTCTTTCTCTCTCTCCCCCATATGAAAATGCAAGAGGATAATTATCTGCAACCCAGGAAGAGGCATTCACTCCTAGATGTCAGACCTGTGGGTGCCTTGATCTCGACCTTCCAGTGGCCTCCAGGTTGTTGTTTAAGTCATCAGTTTATGGTATTTGTAAACAGCAGCCAAGCTAAGGCATAAGGGAGTACCATGCATTTGTAATTTCATGGGTTCTCATGCTTCCTTCACCTGCCTTTTTCTTTCCTTAAAAAAGTTCTGCTAAAGCATCAAACCCTTTACTCTGCACTCCCATTTCTATACACCTATGGCACATGTGCTGACCTCTGACAGAGGAATGACAAGTTGGTATGCTTCGAGAAGTACCGAGTGAACACCTGTGTAGCACTTACTATGCAGGAATCACTAGTGAGCCAATCAAATGTGCCTCTTTTACTTCTGAGGAAAGAATACACAACAAAAGATCACACATAAGTAAATTATGGTACTAATAAGGTACTATAGAAAAAAGGATCTGTGGAAGAGGCTGAGGGGCTGAGGTTGACTGGGGTGTGGAGGAGGTTCCATGCACTTCCCAGTAGGGAGTATGGTTCCATAAGGATGTGAAATGGGAGCAAGATGTGGAAGAAGGAGAGGGAATTAATGCTCCAGATCCTGGAACAGAAGTATTCTCAGGAAAGGGAGAAGCTAGCACAGGCCCTCCAGCAGAGACATGCCTTGCAAATTTGAGAAAGTGCCAAGAGGCCAACAAGTCTGGAGCAAAGTGTGCCAGCAATGAGGAAGGAGAGGAAGGGATGAACAGGAAGCATTGATTTGGTGGGGGCTGTGGGCCATTGCAAAGACTGGTTAATACCCCAAGTGAAGCAGGGAAGAGTAGAGTGAAATAGGTAACAGTGGACTTCTGAGTACAAGAGAGATGTAAGCTCACTGAGTTTTGCAGGATCTGCTCCTGCCACCATGTTGAGAATGGATCTGTAGTGGAGCCAAGACAAAAGCAGAAAAACCTGTTGAGAGATCATTATGGGTAAGAGATGATGTTGCCGCAGGCCAGAGGAACAGCAGCAAAGGAAGGGAACTTCTGCATTTAGAGCCTTGATGGATCCTAGATGGGGTATAAGAGACAGAGAAGAGCCAAGATGGACTCCTGGTGTTTTATCTTGAGCAACTGCTACAATGGAGTTATCATGAACTAAGGAGGAAAGAAAGGAACAGGTTAGAATTCAAAGAGCAGGAATTAAAGAAAGAATATGGATGTGTTTGCTGTCTATAAAACTTTCCATTGATGATTTCTGATAAGATGGAGCAAACACAGGAGATGCACAGTAGGACAGAAATAGGCTTTTGCCCACAAGGAGAGTGGGTGTTGGTGACTTGAAAGAAAGCCTGGGATTCAGCAGAGGGGCACATTTAAGAAGTGCTTCATTTCTTGTTTCCAGTGCTCCTGATGTCACAGACAATGCCACAAGAAAGAGAAGAAAAAAGAGAAATGATTGTCTCTGAGTGGAAAAGCGATTTAGAGAAATTAGAGTCAGAACATGAACTTTTTAAATTCCTGACATGATTTGCTTATATTTGCCTTTTCATAAATGGCACATGATTAAAACATGATTTTTTAAAATCTAAGGTTAAAAGTTGTGGATAAATATAAAATAATTTTAGTGATTCAATCACTGTGTCACAGTTCATCAATTCTTCTTAGTGATTTAAAAAGATTTATTTTAATTAGATGCAACTAAATAGGGTGGTTATAGCCTATATCACTAATCACAATAAGTCAGGGATATAGAAATGATGCGCATAGATCTTTTCACCCTTTCAGCAATCTTATGGTGTCATTACCATTGTTCTCTTTTTCTAGAGAATGTTCAACATACTAAAAAACAACTTTACATATCTTTTGTATGACCCATATAATCTTGCATATTTTTTAAAAGCTCTCAATCATTATTTAACATAGGCATAGCTAGGAAATAATGAGATCTAAGTTTCGTACCTCTGCAATAAAGATAATGTTGCCATAAAGCATGTTAGATAGATGGATCTGGTATCATGGTACACATAAAATTTATATTATAGTATATAGTGTGCAATAGCACTGTTTTTATTAAAAAAAAACTATGCTCTTACTTTAATTAAAAATTGATACCAACCACCTGAACCTCTGTCGAGTCAATCATGTTGTGGACGATGATGATTGCTGCGTGCAGATCAGATGACGGCTGAAGGTTGAGGCCGTTGGCAATTTCTTCAAACAATGAACATTCAAAGCCAACAGTGATTTACACTTCCTTTCACCAAAGATTTATGTGTCACACGCAATGCCATTTGACAGACGGCACTTACCCACATAACTTTCAAAATCAGAGTCAATCAACCCTGCCACTGCTTTATTAACCAACCTTAGGTTTTATTCTAAAGTTTTTGTTTTCATTCCAACAATGTTCACAGCACTTTCACCAACAGTAGATTCCATCTCAAGAACGCACTTTCTTTGCTTACACAGATGCAACTCCTTACCCATTAAAGTTTTATGGCGAGATGGCAGAAATTGGGCCACATCTTCAGACCCCATTTCTAATTCTAGTTTTCTATTTCCCACCACATCTTTACCTTCCTCCACTGAGGTCTCAAATTCCTCCAAGTCATTCATGTAGTTTCCTTCATGTTAATGAAATCAAATACATTAATGCTGACATCTTGACCTCCTTCCATGAATCACAAATATTTTCAATGGCATCTAGAATGGTGAAGTTTTCCCAGGTTTTCAATTTACTTTGCCTAGATCCATCAAAAGAATCACTACAAATGGCAACTATAGACTTATGAAATGTATTTCTTTAATAAGACTTGAAAATCAAAAGTACTCTTTGATAAATGGCTACAGGATGGATGTTTTGTTAGCAGAAATGAAAATAAAAACAACACTAATCTCATCCATCTCAGTCAGATATCTTGGGTGACCAGGTACACTGTCAATAAACAGTAATATTTTGAAAGAAATCTTTCTTTTTCTGAGCAGTAAGTCTCAGTCATGGACTTAAAATATTCTGAAAGCCATGGTATAAACAGATATGCTGTCATTCAGGCTTGTTGTACCCTCTAAAGAGCACAGGAGAGTAGACTTAGCATTAATTGTTGAGGACCTGGGCTTTTAAGAATGGTAAATGAACATTAGCTTTAACTTAAGGCCATCTGCTCCCATTTTCCCCTGCCAGGAGAATCAGTTGCCCTTTAAAATTTCCCTGGCTATGAAAGTTCTAGGTTGTATCTTCATCTAATAGAAAGTTGTTTCATCAATGTGAAAATTTTTTTTATAATAGCTATCTTCAATTACCTTCGCTAGATCTTTGCTATCTATCATCCCAGTTAAAATCTAGATACTATGTAGCTTCTATATCACCACTTGCTTCACCTTATACTTTGACATTATGAAGATGGCTTCTCTCCTTAAACCACGAGAACCAACCCATGCTGCCTTCAAACTGTTCTTCAGTGGCTTCTTTTCCTTTTTCCCTCTTCACGGAATTGTAGAGTTGGGCCTCGCTATGGATTAGGCTTCAGCTTGAGGCAATGTTGTGGTTAGTTTGATCTTCTATTTAGACAACTAAAACTTTTCCATGTCAGCAATAAAGCTATTATATTTTCTAATCATATGCCTGTTCAGTGGAGTGGCACTTCTACGCTAATTTCCTTCAAGAACTTCTCCTTTGCAGGCACAACTTGGCCAAGTGACAGAAGAGGTCTACCTTTCCATCTGTCTTGGATTTCTACATACCTTCCTCAATAAACTTAATTGTTTCTAGCTTTTGATTTAAAGTGAAAGACTTGCGACTCTTCTTTTCACTAAACTCCTGAATTCCCTAGAACTTAGACGCCATCATGGAGTTGTTAATTGGCCTAATGTTAATATTGTGTGTCTCAGGGACCAGGGAAGCCAAAGAGAGGGAGAGAGATGAAGGAATAGCTAGTCAGTGGAGCAGTCAGCACACAGACAATATTATATTAAGTTGACCTCTTATATGAGCAAGGTTTATGACACCCTAAAACAACTAGAACAGTTACATCAAAGATCACTGATTACAAATCACTATAACAGATATAATAATAATGAAAAAGTTTGTAAAATCATGTTTCCGAGTGATACGGTTTGCGTGTATTTGTTCCCCTAAAGCCTCATGCAGTCATTGAAGTATAGTTCTACAGTTTGTAATTAATTCATGATCCAAGACTGGGATTATGGGTCTGAGTACTGCTGGGATTATGGGTGTGAATGCTACACCCAGCCTAGGGCAGACAGCCTGAAAAAGAGACAGACGTGGTCTCTGTTGCCATTATTGCTGCCAGTCCTCCATTTTGCTCTTGCTCTTTGCTACTGCCATGAAAGGTTGCTCTCTGCCACGTGCTGCTCTGCCTTGGAGCCAGCTGAGTATGGAATGAAACCTCCAGTAATTGTGAGTTAAATAAACCTTTCTTTTCTTCACTTTGAGTGCCAGGTATTTGTCCTAGCAATGAGAGAAGAGTAACTAAGACACAGAGATATAACCTCAGATACATGAAGTGAGCACATGCTATCCAAGAAGCAAAATGACTGTGACAGATTTGCTCAGCACAGGGTTGTCCCAAAACCTCATTTGTGAGAAAAAAATCTGCAAAGTACAATTAAGTGAAATACAATAAATAAGGTATGTTTAGAATTTCTCACCTTAAAAATCTTAAAAAAGAAAAATTTTAGTATGGGTATTCTATGCTGGCTCTCTGCTCCATGTAAACAGCTTATTCTAGTCTTCTGTATCTTGTTTTTGGTCATCTGTTCAGGTCAATAAATAGACACAGAAGGGCATTAGAAAACTTTGTTCCTGGCCTTGAAGTGTATAAAGTAATGGAACAATTACACAAATGAGTGAAATAACTTCTAGCACAGGGCAAGTATTCTGCCTTTCCGTATGCAGCAAGCTCTGACATGAAAGGACAACTCAGGGCAAGCCTCAAGGCACAGAAAGGGTGTGTTTTAAATGTTCTGGTTTCATCATATATTATAGCTAATTCCAATAAGCATTTTTGGCTGCAGCAAGCCACTTAGTGAGCGTTTCAGCTATAACCCTTTCACATCTTGGAGCACGTAGGCCACAAGAGCATAAAGTATTTATTTCATCTTAGACTAAAGATGACACGTTAGGTTATACCAGCATTAAGTTCTGAGAATGACTCAGTTCTAGCTTCCTGGAAAAAAGTACAAGAAACTCTGACACACAATTACAAAAGCCTTCTACTGGATCAGCTCAAAAACCACAGTGCACAGTAACAGACAGTAACATTTATAGGGTATTAGACAGTACTGTAACAGACTGGACAATATCATTTGCAGGTTCAGTTCATGAAACTTCCTAGGACTACTATACAGAAAGAAAAGGATAAAAAGGATGGTTTTTTTTTAAAACTTACAATCTAGTTATGGAGACTTTGATTAAGAAACCGTCCTGTTAAGAGCCTGTGAACATGCCAGGTTTTGGCAAATTCATTTCCATTTCACCATGTATAACTGTCACTCGTAGTTTCAGAACATATGTACTAGGGCTGGCCAGATAGCTCAGTGGATTAAAGTGCTGCGTCAGCCCCACCCCCAGGCTCCCTGAGACTGTGAATGAGACTGAGCATGGTGATGTACACCTGTAATCCCAGTGCTTAGGAGACCGAAAACAGGAGAATCGCTATGAGTCCGATCTGTATAGTTAGAGCTGGTACTAAAAAAAAAAAAAAAAAAAAATATATATATATATATATATATATATATATATATATATATATATAACTAATTGGCCTCTTAGAAGCATCTTAAAAGCAGCTCAGCAGACTAAAGCACCAGCTTAG
>PVKN010005912.1:15941-29767 GCA_004027915.1 Capromys pilorides
AAAAAAAAAAGCAGAACTGCAAATGTATCTGTTCCAACCAATGGATTAAAATGGAATAAAGATTTTTTCTAATCTACAAATGCAAAACTCTAATGGTATAAAATTTACTTGTGCAAGAAAGAAGACATATGTGCCCTCTTTTAAGTCCTAATGGAAAGAAGAAATTCCTGGAAGAGCCAACACTCTAGTTAGTGCTACGCATACAAAATCATTGTCATTTTTGATAGACTCTTTTTTAAAAAGTATAATATATGAGAGAATATAACAGTTAACAGGATTACATTCCTTGCTAAGAAAGATCCACATGGCAAATGCAGACCTATAATCATTCTATTCTCATTTACTGCCTAAACATGCATACAGATGAGATTTAATCTTAGTTTTTGAGATGTCTTCATACAGAACAGTTACTATAGTTAATGATAATGTAAAATTTAATTGCTACAAAAATGAATCTTAAATGTTCTCACTACAAAAAAATTATGTTTGGTTAGAAAAATGTTAATTACCTTCATTTTATAATATACACATATATAAAACATGTTGTACATTGTAAATATATAGTTTTCACTTGTCAATCGTATCTCCATAAACTTGTAATGGATTTTGAAAACAGATGCAATGCTTTTCAACCTTATTATCAAAGAAAATAAACTGCCTTTCAAGTTGAAAATAACAACAAACACAAATGTATTCTCCCCTTCACCACCATCCTTAGACGCACAAACAAGAAAGCCCTTTCTAAATTCCTACAGAGCTTAGGCAAGTGCAGGGACTGGGGTTTGGTCCCCTGCACCACATGCCAAGCCTCTCCTGCACCCTTATCCCCCTCAACCCTCCCAGCCCCGCAGTGTGCAGAGCCAGCAACTGAGTCTCTGAGTCTGGGCGTGGTGCTACATGCCTGTAATCCCAGTGCTGGGGAGGCTGAAAATAGAAGGATCACTACAAGTCTGAGCTGCCTAGTAAGACCCTATACAAAAAAATAAAAAAAGAAGAAAGAAATAAGTTTCTACAAAAAGGGAGAGTAAAGAGGGAATAAAAATTTTGGTGGCAGGTTTTGAAAATACAGAGCACTTCCTTTTCTTCTAGCTTTCATGCTACTGTTGCAAATACGTTGCTACAAAAAAAAGAAAACTAGAGAACCATGTATCAGAGCACACAAGTTGCTTACCTGAACAAGATTAGTTATATGAAGTACAGGAACTCTCACCTTACACATTAAGAAAATTATTATGATGACCTTTCACACTTTCAGCATGGTCCAAACCACGGTATTCTGAACCTGAATTTAGGTCATGATGACTCCTATTAGGGAAGGAGTTTGCTGTGTTGTGTCTCTCAAAGTTACCAAGATGATGTTTATGACTTAACGAAGATCAACACAGAGAACAGTTTTATCAAGTTGCACGTGAACTGCAGGAGTAAGACTAATAGATTTGGGGCTAGGGAGATAGCTCTGTGGAATAAGAGCCTGGCTGGCAAGTGCAGGGTTGTGAGTTCAAACCCTGGTCCCACAAAATAAAAAAAGACTGATAGATTCACTGACAGTTTTATTATTTTTTACTCATATATTTTTTAAAAGTCACTAAGTTTTTTTTGTCGTCTGTTTTTTGTTTTGTTTTTGCGGGACTGGGGTTCAAATTCACAACCTTGCACTTGCCAGGCTGGCACTTGTGCCATGGATCTATCTCCCCAGCCCCAAAAATCACTAAGTTTTTTAATATAACCAAAGATGGTTTATACGGAAAAAAAAAAAAAAAAAAAACAAACAGAAAAGAAAAGACAGACAGCTACCACAGGATAGTAGGGGGCATCAAAGCTAAAAGCCACCTGGGGAGATGGCCTGGCTTGGCATAAGCCCCTGTCTGGCAAGCACAAGGACCCAGGTTCTATCTCTGGTACTGCATGCCTGACAGCCAGCCCAGCCTAAAACTGGGCAAGGTGGCACACACCTGTAATCTCAGCACTAGGGAGGATGAGACAGGACGATCACTACAAGTCCACACTGTGTTGTTAGACCCCGTATATAAATAAATAAATAAATAAATAAATAAATAGACAAATGCTAACTTAGGCATGTCTGCCTACATTCCTTCCAGTCATTTTCTGGCCCTTTAGTTTCTTCCTGTTCTTTTGTAATAAATGAGTGAAGGAGAGAAGGCTTATAGGAAGGCAGCTTAGACTTAATGATTAAGAAAAGGGGACATATGTATATGTGTGTATCTGGTACAATACTACGCCATGTGTGTGTGTGTGTGTGTGTGTGTGACAAACTAAATATGAGTCCTTAGGTGGCTGGCTCTTCTCTTGCACTCTGTATGTCACTTAATAACACATGTTCTTTGGTATGTCTGAAATACACACTACAATAAATTGTATTTTCTATCACAGAAAGGCTCTAGCCTTTAAGCCCTGTAACACATAGTGGGAACATTCCATTTTCTTTGCTTTCTTTTCATAAGCATTGCGTAGCATGGGCACAAACTCTGAAGAGAAAGGAGCAAGAACCTAACAAACCATTAAAGAATCAAAAGAGCATGCCTATCATTTTGTATTATTACAACGAATGCCTTGGATACTTGCCTATCAACATTAGTTTGAAAATGGCATAGTAAAAAATTTACTATTTGGACAGGACTACAAAAAAGTAAGCTTGTTAACTTGCAAAGTTCAATATTTGTGCCTTCTCAGAGTTACTGATGCTATTTGCCAGGCCTTCTTAAAAAATACCATTGTTTTCCACTGGTTTTTCCAGGTGCTTTGAAGGATCATGTTCCAAACAACTTAAGGCAGGGCAGGGAGTGCTGATCCCAATATATTTCTGTTTTTTCTACATAATTTCTTATGAATGTATGTAGAGGAAGCAGAAAACATCGTATCAGTCAAGTGCTAATGATCCTAGCATGCATCTTTAGGTGAAATACTTATTAGTGCATGATTCTGTTGATGAGTTTATATAGCTAAATATGCTATTGGGAGGTGAACCCTGGTCATGGGTGGAAGGCATAGCCTGGAAAGATCTATAACCTTCCCTCCTCCTTTGATCTCTCTCTCTGCTTCCTGCTGTCATGCCATGGAGGTACTTTTCCTCTGCTATGCCCCTCTGCCATGCTCTCTTGCTTTAGAGCCAGCAGACTATGGACTGAAACCCCTGCAAGCTGAGCCAAAATAAACTTTTCCTCTTTTAATTGTATCAGAGAAGTCTCCAAGAAAAAGAAAAAAACAACTAAGACACCCAGATACAGCCACTGTGAATTCTTTTAGCTGACTCTTTGGAATTGATCACCATATCTCTCTACATGACATGTCTTAACTGTGGCACTCTGATATTACTGTTTTAGGTAATACTGACTTTTCATTACAGATATGTAGGGCTATTTTCCTCCCTCAAAATGTACCCACTGCAATATATGAACCTTACATTATGTATAACTATTTTAGACTAATAATTAACATTTGCATAATTAAAAACTTGCATTTTAGTCAGACTTGAGCCACATAATAAACTATGATCTTATAATTTAGTTTTTTTGTTTTCTAACCAAAATCTTGTTTTCTAAGAAATGTCTTGTTTTTCCTGGAGTACTGTTCTTTTACCTAAGTTATCTAAGCATATGACTATTCAAAACTGTCTGCTGCTTGTTCAGAACTCATTTCAAAACATTCACATAGATATATCAGATGGTTGGTGTCTCAGTTACTTTTCTCTCATTGCTGGGACAAAACACCTGACACACAAAACTAAAAAAGGAAAGGTTTATTTAGCTCAAAGTTTGTAGAGATTTCAGTACATAATCATCAGGCTCCAAGGCAGACTGGCACATGGCAGAAGGCAGCAAATCATAGCCCTGGAAAAACAGTAACACAGCAAGAGGAGAAGGGAGGAACATCGGCAGAGAAGAGGCACCTCTCCCCTCCTTCTATTGCCTTAGGGTGGACATAGCACTCACACCCATTATTCCAGTAGCATTCACACCCATAGTCCCAGAATTGGATCATAAATTAATCTCAAACTCTAGGAAGCCTGTCCCATGACTGCATAACTTGCATAAGGTTTTGGGGGGACATCTAGACCTAAACTATAACAGTGGGCTAGCTGGATAGATGGTTATTCTCTTTCTTGCTGAATAGTTTCCTTAAATCTACGCTGCTCTTTCATGTCTTAGTCATATTTAAGAATAAGGTACTGAATGACAGAGTGAAGCTCTGTACATATGAACAGTATTTGGCAACTGGAAGGCGTCACCAAGGGTCACTGGACAATGAGCAGATCTCTCTCTTGAAGTAGTTCAGGCAACAGTACTCCCTTTGCATTTTTAAAGATAGAAAAATAATATATACTCCTTTGATTTAGCAGTTTATTAGCAGGATTTATCATTAAAATAGCTAAATTATATATATAGAATATTTGTAGTAGCCAATACAATATATTGTACTCTTTTCCTGGGCTCTGCAAATGAGAAAAAAAGAGTGGCCTGCAATTCCTACACAGGCACTTAAGTATCAGCCTCTTAAACTCCACTTCTCATCTTCCGAACATGTGAAGAATACTCGCAACTACTATTTAGTTCTTTTTTAGGTACGGATGGTAAGATTGTGTGACAAAGTTTTGGGAGGGTTGTGTTAGCTTTTATTGCCACTGTAGTGGTTTCAAACAACATACATGTGTTATCTTAGAGTCCTAAAGACAAAGATCCATTTCAGTAGGTTAAAAGCAAGGTTTTAGGGGCTGGGGAGATAGCTCCATGGCACAAGTGCCTGCTGGGCAAGTGCAAGGTCATGAGTTCAAACCCTGGTCCTGCAAAAAAAAAATGCAAGGTTTTAGCAGACTGGAATTCCTTCCAGGAACTCTAAGGGAGAACCTGTTTCTTTGCCTTCTCAAGTTCATAGAGGCTGTCTATACTCCATGGCTCATAACCTCACCCTCCATCTTCAAAGCCTGCCATCGAGCAAATTTGCATTTCTTCTTCTCTCTCTCTAACACTTGTACCCCCTTCTTCTCTTGTAATGATCTTTGTGATTACATTATGCCTTTCCAGTAATTCAGAATAATTGTCCTATTGCATACTTTTTAAAAAATTTATCTGGTCTCACTATGCAGCTTAGACTTGCAGTGATCCTCAGCCTCCCCTGCGCTGGGATTACAGGTGTGCATCACCACACTCCGTTTTGGTGGCCTGCACAGTGTGCTTAGGGTTTCAAGTTGGCAAGGTATACAGTACTGGGGATCAAACCTGGGACCTTGCACTTGCCAGTCAGGTGCTAAACCATGAGCTATCTCCCCAGCTCCCTATCAATATACTTAGTCATATTTTCAAAATCCCTTTTATTAGGTAAGATAACACCTTCAGGGGTTCCACGAAGCAGGACATGGACATTGCTATGGAAGCTATTGTTTTATCTAACATAAGGTTTATACTTTCCTTTTCCCTTTACTGTGGAGTATCAAGAAGATTAGAGCAAAAGGTACATGTCCAATCACTTTCTTAAAGAGCCCAAACAGTACCCTAGACAGTATGTCTTAGTTCCTACTTCTGGGACTATTCTCATACATATTTCTAATACCTATATAAGACTATAGAAATGATAATAGCAACAACCAAATTTCCCTAACGCCTTCTAGCCATCCAAGAGATTAGGATGGGCTCTGGAAGTTTCCACAGATACTGTTATTGTTAGGAAAAGAAGCTGACAGAGTAAAAAGAAGATGAAAATGAATAAAAATAAAAAAAATGAGAGGGAAACATTGTTTTTAAAGGAGGTACCTATGAAAATTATGAAGTATGTGTGTTAGTTACATGGGTGCTGCCATGGACCAGTAGACAAGGACCAGAGATGAGAACAGAAAAGCAATATCCTATACAAAAAGAAATTTAGAACTGAAAGTTCTAAACTCAGACCCCCAATTTATAAACTTGCCATTGACCTTGTATAAATCAATTAGGTCTCCTGGTTACACAGCTGAGGAAACTGAAACCCAGAGAAACTCAGTTTAAATTAGTACATAAGTGAAAAAGATCTAGTGAAACATCTATAACACAGCAGTAGAGTATCAACTGAATTTGATACAGAAAGACACTGATTGCAAACTGGCAAATGTCACTGACAATGACACATAACACAGCTAGAAGGCAGATAACAGAAAATCTTTTCCATTTTTAAAGAAGTAGACTAGCACGGCCACAAGAAAATCTACCTGCAACTACACATGTTCTATAGAAACATCACCATAATCCTTTTAAAAATGTGTACTGAATTTCCAATGAGCCAATCACTATGTTAGACAGTAAAGACATGGCAGTGAATAAGGCAGATGTAATCTCTGCCCTTATTAAGGTACAGTCAGTACAGAACTAGAAAACTGTAATAAGTACGATGGAAATAGGGTTTAGGCACCTACATCAAAGTAAAGTATTGGTGTTGGTGGAGGGTGAAAGAAGTTAATAGGGGCGTCTTACAAAGGAATATCCTTCAGTGCTCAACTAAAGAGCAGGAGCTCCCAGCATTTTGGGAGACTGAGGCAATAGGACTGAACGTTCAAGCCCAGCCTGAGCAACTTGGCACAAAGTAAGCACTCAATAGATTTTCTTACCATTATTAATTTAAATTTCAAATTCCAGGGAGATAAGAGGACATGTATTTACAATATTGTTTTCAGTCACAGAGAAAATGAAAAATACAGCAGCTGTATGACCTTATCATTTAGCCCCCAAAATAATAAAGGCAACCAGAATCTTTGGTTCAGATTCTGAGTCATGTGAAGACCTGAAAGTTTTAAGGACATCCTGATCTTCTAGGTTATGTGGAACTCAGAACTAGATGAGAGTAGCCATGTAGAAAAGACATCCACACAGAAGGGAATAGCTTGTTGGAACTACTATGGTTCAATACAAAAATTCAATCTTTACAGATGTTTCCAGTCATGATCAGTCCAAGGAAGACCTGTTTGCATTAACCAAATGCCCAGAATTTTAATTGCATATACTCAACAAATATTTGAGTAACAACTACATAATAGGAATTGCTGTAGATGTTGATACAGAAGCTTAAAAAAAAAAGACAAAAGTCCCCACGCCAGGGTACATAATAAATACAATAATGACCTAATATACAGCATACCAGAAAGTCATGCTATGGAGAAAGAGACAGTAGAGGTAAATAGGGAAAATAAAGGGGCAGAGGGCAGTGGGGTGCATGGTGAACAATTTTTATTGGGTAGTAAAGAAAGGCCTCAAAAAAATGATAGCTAACCACAAGAGATAAGAAAGGTATGGAAATATCTAAGAGCATTGGGAGCAGAAGGAAGGAACGAAGCAAAGTCCCTTAGGAAAGACATTCAAAATGTTTGAGGATCAACAAGTAGTTCTCATGACTGAACAGAAAATGGGAGGGGAATAAAAGCAGGAAGTGAGATTAGAGAGGGAAAGAGGTCTCACAGGGTTAACCGAAAGTCTTTTAACTTTTACACTGAGATGGGACACTGCTGGAAGGCTTTGAACAGTTATCACATGATCTGTTTTAGATTGAAAAGGGATCATCCTAGCCATTGTGTTGGAAACAGAATGGAGGTTGAGTGGCTGATACAAAATCCTAGTCAAAGGTAACACTGTTTTGGAGCAAGTTGTTCTCAGTGGAGATGTGGAGATTAGTCATATATGCTGAAGAGCAGACAAATGAATTTGTAGACAAATTGGTTGTGGGACATTCCAGAGTTATTGAGTTGGCCTCAGCAATTGCATGATGGATTAAAGTTTTTGAGAGGAATGGGGGATTTATTTCTAGATATGATAAAATGGAGAGGTCTGTTAAACATTCAAATAAAGATGCTACAGTATTTGAATATGTTTGGATTAAAGACTGGAGAGCAGTGAATATACTGATTATATGAAGCTTAAATGAGAGCACTAAGAGTGCATAGAAACTAAAGAGAAGCAGCAGCACAGAGTCATGTGGTTCTCCAGTATGGAGAAGTCAACCCACAAAGGAGACTGAGAACACTGGCCAGTAGTAGGGGCCCAAACAAGGAGAGCAAAGTATCCTATAAACTAATTGACTCTGGTCACTTAGTTCATAGGAAGGAGAAAGCAACTGACTCTGTCAAACACTGATTACTCAAGAGAGGTGGAAGCTGGGAACTGGCCCCTGGATTCAGTAACAGAAGTTTCAGAGGAAGGCTGGACTCAAGCTAATCAAAATAGATTTCATAGTAAATAAGAGAACACAGAATTCTCTCAAGGTTGTTTACTATGAAAGAGAAGAAACAAAAAGAAGTACAGAGATGACAAGAAGTTTTGTTTCTCTGGAAATGTTTTTTTAAGAAATTAATTTTCAGGTACAATATATTAACTTAAAAAGGGACTATAGTAAACTGGCAAGGAATAATTGTGAGCAGATCAGTGTTTTCTCTATATTTAGTAAGTTGAATTGATAAATCACAACATTACTTAGTGGGCATAGCCATCTTGCCCTGATTTCAACCATGAAGTGTCTCGAGGACCCCATGTACACTGCAAGGGAAGATGTACTGAGTGGATCAGATGCTTGAATCAACTGAGCAAAGGACACTCCCATGACCAGAGTCAGAGGAACACTAAACATTCATTCAACAAATACTGAGCACCTATTATGTGTCAATTACAAAGGATACAATTTCAACAAAACAAAGGTTATCTTCAGAGTTCATAGTTCAACAAGGAATGTAGACAGATGAGTAACTGCAATATTGTATTGAGAAGGACATTACATATAAGAGATGAAAATTAAGTGGCTAACAGTTTAGTAGTGGGGACATGCATGGTTTTTGGTTCTGTGCCTTTATAAATAGGTTTTAAGGATTTCAACTGATTCCTCATCCAGAAATAGATGTTATATTAAGACTGTAGCACATCTTCTCAAATAAGGAAATCTATTATACACCTCTCATTTTAACATAATAAAAAAAATCATAAAAATTAACCTAGACTGAAGGAAGGCAAGTTGGAAATTCATTTGACACACATATATTGAACATTTATCAAGACATAGTTCTAAAGAGCTCGTTTATAAAATTTATATTTTCACAGAGTAAATAGTCAACACTGAAAACATAAAAAGTAATTAAGATAGCATATTTAAAAGTAGTAAATCCTGTAACAGCAAAGGAAAGAAAGAAAAACAGATGTTAGAAAACAAAGATGTATATGGGGATGGTTGAGGTGAGTGAAAAGCTACATTTTTAAGTTGCATAATCAAGGCATCAGTGAGAATTTCAAATCTTGGTGGGAAGATTTGAAGATGAGCTAGCTCTCTGGCTATTTGGGGGTAAAGCGCCCAACTACTTTGGGCTAAGTGCTGCAGAAGCCCAAGTGGTAGGGCAGATATGTGCCTGGTGTATGGCAAGGGAAAATGTAGTGGAGTTTACGATACAGCAATATGGGCAAGAAACAAAGGCACTGTGGACCTGACTCACTTACTTTGATGATATGTAGTCAGTATAGGGATATATTTTGAAAGTACAGTAAAGTTTTCAGATGGAATAGATGTGAGAGAAAAGAAGGCTCTAAGAATCAGGCAAGATTTCAACCTTACCAGTTAAGATGTGAAAGGCTTATTGTCATAAGAGGTAAGGAAGTAGGACAGACAGGGTTCATGGACCTTGAACCATGTAATGGTGAAAATTAGGTTCAACAGCAGAAATAAAAGAAAAATAACAGGAAAAGGAAGTTGTGGTTAGAAAAGCTTTTGAATACTACTTTCTCCTTGAAGCCTTTTATATTCGTTTCAGGGGACCTCCCCCTTCCTGGGCTTCTTTCAAGACACTCATCTTTTACTGTGCCAAGCTGTACTCATATGCTCTCTCCTTTACTTTGATGTGTTTCTTTTCCATAGTACTGACCACATTTTCCAATTGGGAAAGCAAATAAAACATGGAGGTGACTTCTAAGTTCCAGAGACAAAAATTGAATGATAAAAGTTTCGACACTTCTGTTTCATGTCTGTAGTTTACGGAAAAGCTGGAGGGGAGTACGGATGTAGAGGTCACTAGAACAGAAATCAAGACATGATTTAATAACTATTACAGCTGCATTGGTTTTACAGTATGACACAAGCAAACAGATCAAGTGGACTTACACTTAGAAAGCACCTACGACCAGCAAAGTAACTTCGATGCAGTGAAATAAGGTTTAAATGTATGTCAGTGGGAATAAAAGGGACGAGTTAACATAAGAAAATTTTAAAATAAAAACTCCATCACCATTGTTGGGTAACAGGCAGAGTACATGACTCCAGGACTTTAGTATTATGTATAGGTCCAGATAAAAACGAGCAGGAAAATAATGGACCCAGTTTGAAAATGTATTTGACCTAAGGATGATATATCCAAGTAAAAATTAGTTATCGACATCTTATTGACACTTATCACATGCTAAATAGTGTTCTCCAAGTACATTTTATATGAATTATTTCATTTAATCGTCACAGTAACACTATGAGGTAGGTGAGAACAGTTTTATTATCTTTATTTAACAGAGTGGAAAACCAGAGCACAAGAGTAAACAATTGGCCCAGCTAGTAAGTGGCTAAGCCAGTGCAATGAACTTAATATAGGTGCCCCCTCCATTCATGTGTTGAAATCCTAACTGCCAACATGAAAGTATGAGGTGAAGTCTTTGGAAGATAACTATGCCATGAGATTTTATAAATGGGATCATTGCTTTTTAAAAATGAGCCTTGGCAACAGCATAAGGTACAAGGAGAAAATAACCATCTGCAATGCAGGTGAGGGCCTTCATCAGAACCTGACATGTTGGCAGCCTAATCTCAAGCTGTCAGAATTTAAAACCATGAGAAATAAATTTATTTGTAAGACGACCAGACTATAGTACTTTATTGCAGCATCTAAATTCACCAAGGATTTGAACCCAAAAATGTTAAGAAACTTGGCCTAGCATCACAAAGAAATTAACTATTTATTTATTAAATATTTAATGAGCACCACTATGTGGACAATGTGGTGTTCCTAGGGGTAGGTAAGTAAAAGTGCAAGCAGTACATATGACAGCTATGATTCTTCCCTGCACTGACATTATATGGACACTGAACACATAATTACAACTATGATGAATCTGTATAGAGCACAGTTCAATATAGTGGGTGAGAGAATTGCAGGGCAAGCCAACGCATGAGTAAATGCCTTGAGATGAAAAACTGTAAGGAAAAAGAGTAGACTCGATAAAATAAAGATTAATTCACACAGCCAGAGTACAAGAGTATTGAGGGGCACTCAGAGAGGCTGGGGAAAAAGAAAAATTCTGATAATGGAATGCAGACAGCATTCACTTACCAAAGGGAAGCTATTGAAGGAATTTAAGAGGACTAATGATTTGATCAGTTTTGTATTTTTAAGATTACTCTGGCAGTTGTATGGATGGATTGGAATGAAGTAAGAGCAGTTTTGGAAGATGTGAATGGTGGTCATTGCAAGACTTCAAGAGATAAAAGCAGCTTAGACTACAGTGGAAATGAAAAGCATGGCATAGGAACAGAGGTCAGAAATCCAATTTTTCAGGAAGCAGACAAAGCTAGGTGATACTGATCTGTACTGGAGATGTGCTAGGTTTCTATTTCTCATCAAGCAGATGGCCTGAGGATGTCCTTATTGAGCCAGGGGATGACTCCAATCATCCAAAAGAAAGTATAGCAATGACTGTTGGAAATCTGAACTCAGAGTTCAAGAGCAAGGCCTGAGTTAAGAGTGACAGTAAGCACTGAAGCTATTGGAAAAGATTACTTGGGTTAAGAGTGTATGGTGGGACTCAAAGAGATCAGAGGTCAGATAGCAGATTCCAATAGAGAAGCAGGATAAAGGAGGAAGAACTGGTTAAAGAGTAAATAGAGTTAAGAGGAAAACTGAAGTACAGAAATGGGTATATTTGAGAGAAAGCTTGTTCACTAGTGTTAAATGCTAGAATAAGATCCTGTTAAAAAAGGCCTAGGGGTCGGTGAGATAGTTCAGCGGTCTAAAGCCCTGCTTAGGCAAGCTTAGGCAACCACAGGAACCAAGGTTCAATCCCCAGCACCAAACGCTGCGCCAGCCCCACCCCTAGGGCAGGCTGAGTTCTCCATAACATAAATAAAGTTTAAAATAAAATAAAATAGGCCTAAAAACTACCTGACAGACACCAGATGGCTGTTAACATTCCAAGATGCCTCAGGTGAGTGATAAGAACAGAAGCTATGGTAGATTGGGGAGCGTTGAGCAGAGGAAGGAAAGAGCAGCCATGGGTAAGAGAGGGATATGTTAGGGAACTAGGAAGGAATTTTCATTTCTTTTCTGTCACTCACCAGGAATGGAACTCTTCTGCCACTGAGCTATAACCCCGACCCAAAGCTTGTGGATTTTTATTTTATATTTGGGGATCAAGAATCAAATCAAAAGAGGGCATAGTGAAACAAAAGTTGAAAGTAAAAAGAATCTTCAGGTAAGAATCTTTCAGGCTGCAAAGAATGGAACCTAACAGAAAATTAACGTTTTGTGGCCCAAGTCACAAAGGGCTGAATCCAGAAGGAAAGCCTCAAAAGAGGACGACTGGGTTCAAGAAAAGTGAGAGCGGAGCATCTGTGTTCGGCCCTGGATGACCTCGGGGAGCAGCTGCAAGGCTACGGAAGTCACTGCCCGTCAGGGCGGGGGTGGGCGAAGAAGAGAGTGCAGCGAGTGCAAAGCACCGCTGGAGAAAATGGCTGAGAAGAGCAGGCTGCACCAGGTGTCGCCTGAAGCTGGGCGGGCCGCTGGGGCGGGTAACATTTCGAAAGTCGAGGCGCAGGCGGTCACTCAGAGGCCCTGCTGTCCTTGACGCTGGGCTGAACCCACGCGTCCCGCAGCCTCCGTCCTGCAAACAGCACAGCTAACTTTTGGCGGGAACACGGTCCTCAGCCGGGCCCAGGACTCCTGCCCCACGTGCAGTGCAGACAGCATCCCACCGCGTAGCCGAGCCCCGTACCCCCAACCGCGGCAGCCGCACGACCGCGCCCTACGTAGCCCGCTGGCTGAAGAGCGACTGCAGCCGCCTACAGCCTCTGGCGCAGACCCGCGAGGGGGTTTCCATCCAGCTACCAACCCCCAGGAATTCCCCACCTGGCCACACAAACCCCGCTTCCTCCACATTTCCGCCGCTGCATTTCAAGCAGCCTAGTGCCACCGAAAGGTTCTAACGTTCTTCCACCTTCTCTGCCCGTACAGAACTCTTCCGCCACATCCGAAAGAGCGCGAAGGCATTCGGCAAGTTCCGCCCTAGCGCGGGGGCGGGGCGGCCCGAGCGGCTCCGGACTGAGCTCGGCTGTTTCCGTGCGCGGCCGCTGCGCACTCGGCACTGGGCGGCGCTGGCTGGCTCCCTGGCTGCGGCTCCTCAGTCGGCGGCGGCTGCTGCTGCCTGTGGCCCGGGCGGCTGGGAGAAGCGGAGTGTTGGTGAGTGACGCGGCGGAGGTGTAGTTTGACGCGGTGTGTTACGTGGGGGAGAGAATAAAACTCCAGCGAGATCCGGGCCGCGAACGAAAGCAGTGACGGAGGCGCTTGTACCACCGGTAAGAGGAACAGGAGGAGGAGGCAGGAGCCGGAGAGAGCCGGGGGGACGCAAGGGGGACGGGGAGGCGCCGGACGCCCGCGCGCGGGGCCTTCCCCTCGCAGGAGGGGCCGCGGTAAAGATGGAGCCTCCGCCCGAGCCCCACAACCCCGCCGCCGCTCGCAGCGAACAAAGGATAATGGCGGCGGCCTGGAGCCAGCGGCGGCCGGGCGGCAGCGACTCTGCCTGCAGCCAGCGGCGGCGCTCATGGCGGGGGGGGGGGGGGGG
>PVKN010005913.1:0-19960 GCA_004027915.1 Capromys pilorides
AACCCCAGGAAGAATCTTGCCAGTACTAATTTCCCATTCCTTTTATAATTTCTCCTTTTTTATTGATATTCTCAATTTGTTTATTTCCTTTACTTATATGGTTTCCTTAGTTCTTTGAGCACATTTAAGACATTTTATGTAAATTCTTTGATAAGTTCCAGTGTTTAGGCCTTCTCAGAGCTGATTTCTATCATTTTATTTCTTCATTCAGTGAGCTCCACCTTATTGTCTGTTTGTACAGCTTGAAATGTTTGTTGTTGAGAGCTAGAAATTTTTAATGTGATAACTCTGGAAATCAGGTACTCTGCCTTGTTCAGCGTTAACTGTTCTTACTGTGGAAGTCTTTTGTCATGGTCTTTTTCTGATCTCTACAGATTGGCTTGATGCTGTGGCACTGTACTTCTTCACCATGTAACCAGACTCTTTATAATTCATTTTTTTGGGAGGTGTGGAAATTGAGGCAGGGTCTCACTATAGAGTCCAGGCTGGCTGGCCTCCGAAGGGCTGAGATTGCAGGTGTGCACTACCACTCCTGGCAGTAGGCTATTTGTAATTCTGCTTCAGCTTTCACTTCCTGCTTGCACCTTGCTTATAGATCATCCAGGGGTGAACGTTCCGTGCTTTCTCAGGCTTTTTCCAAGTGTGCATCCTGCCCTGGACATGAGCCATAAGGACCTGCGTGGCAAGTGCTAGGTCCTGAGTTTGATTCCTAGCACCAAAAAAAGAAAAAGAAGCTTCAGCCAATTTTTTTGGAGCAGTAATATCTGTCTTAGACATAGAGAGAAAACCACACAAATATTGAAGTCTCAAAATAGTAGTAGAGATAAATTATAAATCTTAGAGATTCTTGGAAACAGTTTGGCAATTCTCAGAAAGTTCACCATACAATTATGATATAATCCAGCTGTTCTCTTGTTGGTATATACACAAAAGAAATGGAGGCATGGATTCATATAGATTCTGTAATACTAAGGTTCATAGCAACATTGTTCACAACAGTCAAAAGTAAAAACGGGCTGGGGAGATAGCTCCGTGGCATAAGTGCCTGCCTGGCAAGTGCAAGGTCGTGAGTTTGAACCCTTGAAAAAAAAAAAAAAAGTAAAAACAGTTCATTTGATCCACTAATGTGTTAATAGGCAAACAAAATGTAGTACTGTGTGTGTATGTATGTATACATATATATGTATATGTATATGTATATATATAGTAGAATAGTATGTAGATGTCAAAAGAAATGGTAATCTGATATGTGCTATAATATCTGTAGGCTTTGCAGACAATATACTAAGTGGAATGAGCCTGATTTAAAAGGACACATACACGAGTCTAGTCTAGTGAAGATTTTAAAACAAATTCCTAGAAACAGAAAGTAGAGTGAAGGCTTCTAGGGATGGAATAGTAGAATGGCAGTATTTAATAAATACAGTTTCTGTTTCTGTTTGGGGTGATAAAAAAGTTCTGGAAGTGGATATTAGTGGTGGTTGCATAACATTTTGAATGTAGAACTGGGGAGATAGCTCAGTGGTCTAAGTGTCTGCCTGGCAAGCACAAGGACCCGGGTTCAATTCCTGGTACTACATGCTATGCTGTCCCCAGAACCTTGGGCACGCTCTGCTCACCACCAAATCTGTGTGTGGTAACACACACATGTAATCTCAGCACTGGGGAAGCTGAAATAGGAGGATCATTATGAATCCAAACTGTGTAATGAGACTCTGTACCAAATAAATAAATCTAAAAATTATAAGAGACATATTGTCAATATATTTAATACCACCGAATTACTTGAAAATTGTTAGAATGTTAAAATTTCTGTTTGTAAAAAAAGAATTCACAAAATATTCCTCACCATTTACACTCCATGTTAGATACATACAGAGCTTAATTTGATTATTTTTTCAGTTTAAAACAAAGTTTGAGCATCTGCTGTATGATTCTTTGCATCACCACTACTGTGGCATGTACTGCATGTGGCCTGTCTCGTGTAGGCCTTACCATAGTCTTACTCTGCAGCACTACAGGTGGCTCTAGTTTACAGATGAGGGCTGTGGCATGGGGAGTCTTAAGTCACTGAGGTTAAGCCCAGTGTCATATTACTAACAAGTGACACTGAAGATTTGACCCCAGGCAGTCTGACTTAACACTCTTTTACATTTTAAAAATCATGTATGTATGTATGTATGTATGTATGTGGTACAGGGGGCCGGGGAGATAGCTCAGGGACACAAGTGCCTGCCTGGCAAGTGCCAGGTCCTGAGTTTGGTCCCCAGTTCCGCACAAAAAAAAAAGTCAATTATTTATTTGATACAGGGTCTCACTGTGCAGCCCGGACTCATAGTGACCCTTCTGTTTAAGCTTCCCTAGTGCTGAGATTACAGGCAGTGTGCATCACCACACCTGGTTTCAGCAAATCTTAATTGTTGCACCATACTATCCATCTCAATTTCAGTGATTTTTAAAGTGTGTTTAAAGGAATTCTGCTCTATATTTGTCTTAATGGTTTGTTACAGAGCAGTTGCTCACTTGCTTTTCCTCGGAAGGTGTGACAACTGTATTTCTACAGAACCATTCCTGCTGCCATGCTCAGCAAGGCCCAGTTCGATCCGCACAGAAGGGGATAGTTCACTGTTTAGCAAATGGTAGGGCAGATTTGTTTCAGTAATTGTCTCTGGGTTATAACTTTCAGTTTCTTTATTTGATCTACCTTTAGTTCAGTACAGGGGACCTTTAGCACATGAATCACAGAATTTCTGAAAAAGTGAATGTACTTCGTTTTGAACATCTTTCTTCCAAAACTTCAGTGCATATATCTGAAAGGAAAAAAATGCTAGGAGGACCCACATAATAACAAGGCAGTACTGTGTTTGCATTTAATGTGAGGAAAATAATGTTTGAAGAGAAAGATTTGCAACCAGGCTTGGTGGTGCATACCTATAATCCTGGTATCTGGGAGGCTGAAGCAGGAGGGCCAAAAGGTAAGCAATTTAGCTACTTAGTGAGATCCTGTCTCAGAGTTGAAAAGATTTAAAAAGAGTTGGGAGGGGTTGGGGAGATAGCTCCATGGTGCAAGGTCGGTTCCGCAAAAAAAAAAAAAGTGTTGGGAATGTAGCTTAATGCAAATGCCCTGGGCATAATCTGTAGTGATAAAAACAAAACAAGTAACTTGCATAAAGTCAGCAGCACTTTCAGAATTTAAACCCAGGCAGTCTGATTTCAGAGCCTATACTCTCAACCTCCAATGGATTGCAGTTGCTTTTATCTATAATTTCTAATGTTTGTTTCATAGTGTTCTTCTGAGAATCAGGTGCCACCATGTTATATCTCTAGTGTTGTGTGACTTATAATACAATCCCTCATATATAGTAACAGTTTTCTTCAAATGTACTTTCAGGCATTGTATCAAGCAGTATGTTAAGTCTTAAGGCCACAGTGGTGATTCATGTTACCTGGTCATTAAAAGCTGGCTGGCTGACCAGAGGGAACAGCATAAAAAAACACAAATGTGTGTATGTGATTTTTTACTTATACTCTGAGTAGTAGTGTATTAGGCCCATAAAAAAGTAGGCCTTTGTATATCATTTTTCTCTCCCCTAAGCCCCTCAAGTTGGCTTGTATCATCAATGTCCTGCATTTTTGTAAATATATCATTTCCAGCTACGTGTACTTAAGCCTTTCTATCTTTGTGTAAATCTTTCAAATCTGCCTTTTGTCTGCAATAAAGTTTCATTTTCTTGATGACTTAATATCAAAGTACCAGCTGTGAGCTTTTGCCTTGAAATCATCCAGTCGCTTCCTTACTCCTATCATGAAAAGAAATAGTTATATCAGTTAGATTGAAGGGTGCTTGTTGAATGCTGGATTATTAAAGAGAGAATTAACATTGGGGTACATTCCTAGATACTACACACTATATTCTTCCATGCTTCATGACCAGGCCAGTGAGATAGCTCAGTGGTATAAAGTGCCTTTTTAGACAAGCTTAGGCAAGCACAGGGGTCACAGTTCAATCCTCAGCACCATATTCTGTGCCAGCCCCGCTCCAGGGCAGGCTGAGCTGGCCATAAAAAAAAAAAAAAAACTTCATAACCACTACCAAGATTAGATTGTAAGTCCAGTGGATTAGGTATATGTCAGAACTGATAACACAATTTAGGTGGTTTGATAAATTCAATATAACCTCTTACTTAAGATAATTCTTCCAATCTCTGATTCAAGGTAGTTATAAATATTTTTTTAAAGTAAATAAAACCATACAAGGCATGGCGCATTCCTATAATCCCAACACTCCAGGAGGCCAAGGCAAGAGGATTATAAATTCTAGCCCAGCTTGAACAGTTTAAATTTATTACCTTAGACCTCTCAAAATTTAAAAGTCTGGGGATATAGTTTAATGTGAAGGCCTTATGTCTAATACCTGGGACTGCAAAAAATTATTAATACATACATAAAAAATTCTCAGTGGGTACATTTAAACCATGATTTCTACTTTAGAACTTGATGTTGACAGGTATTAAGTTAAATTAAAGTCTATCTATGAATTTGCCTGTCACTGTCTATAAATGCTTGTAAATAACAACATCATTATTGTTAAGGGATAATTTTAACTTTAACTCATTTGATTTTCACAGATGAAGATAAATGAATTGGCTTCTCTCTGGCTGTATAGATTCATAAGGGGGAACAAAGAGCTTCATTTATGTTGAGTGAAACTTTTTATAGTGAAGGGGAAATGATACATTCATGTTTTGATTTGGCTTTCTTCCTTAGCTGTAAATATATCTTTATTACAAAAAATTAGTGTATCAGAATGAATTTTAATATTAATTCTTAACTATGACAGGATTTATTTATTATATGTATTTAGTACAGGGTCTACTTGGAATTTAGTACAGAGTCTTAGAAAAATTCTTCTTAAAAAAAAGAAATCCTGGGCCAGCCAGATAGCTCAGCAGATTAAAGCACCAGGGACCAGAGTTCGGCATCACATTGCAGGCCCTACCGCAGCTCGCTGAGATGAGATTAAGACTGGGCGTGTTGGCACTCTGGGTATGATGGTTTCCCTGTAATCCCAGCACTTGGGAGGCTGAAAACAGGAGGATCACTATGATCTGTGTAGTAAGACCCTGTAGTAAATACATTTGGAAAAAAAAATATCAATCTGGAGTGCATCCTGGTGGCACACATCTGTAATGTCAGTGCTCTGGGCAGCTAGTACGGGAGGATCACAAGTTTGAGCTGAGCTGCAGCAGTTTAGTGATTTGACAAGACCCTGTCTCAGAGAGGCAGAGATAGGAAGAAGATCAAGTTGGGTGGTAGTGCACATAGTCCCAGTTTCTTAGGAACTGAGGCATGGAGGTCACAATCTTAAGGCTAGCCTGGACATGTTAGTAAGACCCTGTCTTAAAATAAAAAAAAGAGCTGAGGGTGAATCTCGTTGATAGCCTCTGGGTTCACCCTGCAAACACAATGAAACAAATATAAGCACTATCATTTGAAAATTATTTTGAAATTTACATGGAAGAGGGCCAGCCAGATAGCTCAGCGGACTAAAATGTCTGCTTGGGCAGATGGAGGGACTGGGTTCAATCTGGCCCTCCCTCACCCCACTCCCAGGTGCACTGAGATGAGATTGAGATTGGGTGTGGTGGTGCTTGGGAGACTGAAAACAGGAGGATTACTATGAGTCTGATCTGTGTAGTGAAACCTTGTAGACCTGTACTAAAATACATTTAAAAAAACTTACATGGAAGAATACCCTAAGTTCCATGTTACACTGTGTTTTATTAGTTTAAAATCCTTTACTTCATGATAAATATGTTGATCTAAGTATTCATTATGCCATTATCTTTATCATTTCCTTTACATTAATTAATTTATTTGTATTTAGAACAGGGTCTACTGGGTCTCATCAGACAGATCAGACTCGTAGTGATCCCCCTGTTTTCAGCCTTCCAAATGCTGGAATTGCAAATGTGTACCACCACACCTAGTCTGAGATACAGTCTTAGCACCCCCAGGGGGTGGGACCAACAGGGCACGCCTGGGATTAAACCCTGGTACCTGAGTCTGCCTAAGCAGTTGCTTTAATCCACTAAGTTATCTGGCTGGCCCTGTCATTTCTTTTATTAAAAACAAGTTCATAGGGTTGGGAGTGTAATTTAGTGAGTACTTACCTAGCATATATGAGGACCTGGGTTGGGTTCTCAGCACTGTACTGTGCAAAACCAAGTTTGTGGACTTTTTTATGCTAAAAAGAACTGTTAAGCCATGAAAAGATCTGAAGCAAAACTTAAAAATGCTTGTTATGAAGTAAAAGAAACAGACTTAAAAAGACTGCATACTATGTGTATGTGATTGTATAGAAAAAAAAATCATATTCAAACAAATATTGGTGATTACTAAGGTACTTACTAAATAATTACTAAGCATTTTAACAGAGTTAATTGCAGTTATTCATCATGACTTTAATAATATAAGCTTTGAGACTTCCAGGAAAATGGCAGAGTGGTGAATAGAGAAAGAGCCTGTCCAAAATTTGGTGTTCTGACTCTGGAACATAGCAATGTGAAGAAGGGAAGTTAGAGGGGAGTGGTTCCCCAGGACTCAGGAAAGACATGAAGCCAGAATTGGACCCCAGGAGGATAACAAAAAGAGAGACTTCAACAAAGAAGAAAGAGGTAGTAATGTGACAGTTTTCCCCTGAGCCCTAGCTCATTTTGTGAGACAGGTGGCTGCAGATAGTCATAACTGTACTGGCAGATACAGTGACTACTCGTGACCACAGAGGCATCCATGGGAAACACACTAATGTAGCTCAGCAGTGGCTGCAGCAGACTGCAGTGGCTGGTGAAGTATTCTGGTTCAGACATCCCCTGGAGAGTGCTTTTGGCTTGTAGCCATCTTGGAGAGGGGCCAACTAAGCTTAGAAGTCAGAGCAACTGTGGGCTGGCTCCATCTAGCAGCTCCAGTGGTAGGGTGAGGTGGAACCAAGTTCAAGTTGGTAAGAGGTAAAGGACTGCAGTTAAGCTGGCAGAAAGCCGAGATCAAGCCAGCAGTAGACAGCAGAGTGAACAAACAAGATTTGAGCCTCAGTCAGAAATTAGCCTGAACTTCAGTAGAACTGAAGGTGCACATTTGTTGGGATTAATCAACTAATCAACACAGATTTGGGCTCTGTCTGCCCACTTTATCTACTAGTGATGGCAGAGACATGCCTTGAAATGGACTTCCCCACCCCCCATTTTTCTTGTTTTTAGCTTTTTTTTTTTAAACTTGGTCTCAGCTGGCCTTCAACTCACAGTGGTCCTCCTGGCTCAGCCTCCTTAAGGCTGTATTTACATCTTTCCCAACTCTGTACTATCTGTATATCTTGTCTCTTTCCCTCTTGTCTTCACCAGTTTCCTAAAGTTTACATGATACTCCTTTGCCCTCCAGCTTTGCTTTTAATCTCTTTCTCTTCTTTTATTTCTCAGTTTTCTGCCAACCCCTTTTAAATTTTTTCTCCCCTGATGGTAAAATTGCCATCCTGAGGGCATATTTACTGTGTGAAATTTTCTGGGTTTTTTTTTTTTTTAGACCTTGTGAGATAACCACAAATCTGGCTCATAAGGTTAAAGGTGGCAAATTGGTAGTTACTACACTTTTTGTTTCCTAGGCTGGGTTTAATGCTATTGTTTTTGTTGATTATAGTACTTTAGGCAGGGTGACATAATAGTTCTAATCAGTTGTTCTTTCTGATATGCCAAGACTGAGACTGCCTGAGAGTCCTAAAAAATACTATAGGCCCATGTCAAAGAATCAGGGGCTAGGGTAAATAGGCAGCCATTTCTCTCCCCTAATAAACTGAAGAAGTAGGCTTTTGGAATATACTCAAAATCCAAAAGCCAGATAGACCTGGAATGTACCTCTGAGAAATAGTCATTTCCTAAGGTTTCTAAATACTAGCAATAAAGATAAATGTCAAAAAAATTAAGTGTCATAAGTGCTTTGTAAGCATCAACTGAAGAATTAAACTTGAAAACAATTCAAAATGAGAAGACACTTAAGCAGTATGCAGTCACAAGCTTCCAGCTCACCAAAAGCAAACCAGGGGGCAATGAGGTAGAATAATGTGAAAGCTGTCCACCTGGACACTTCATAAGTGGTAGCAGTAGAATTATCAAAGAAGATGAATGAGACTCTGGAAAAACTCAAATCAGAAATAATTTCTCAGGGCTGGCCAGATAGCTCAGCGGATTAAAGTGCCTGCAAGTAGGCTCAGGGGGGCCAAGGGTTCAATCCCCAGGCCTGCTGTGCTCGCCTCAACCCCAGGGCACTCTGAGACTGCAATTGAGACTGGGCATAGTGGAGCACAACTATAATCCCTGCTCTTGGGAGGCTGTAAACAGGCAGATCACTACAAGTCTGATTTAGTAGTGAGACCCAGAACAACATGTAGACCCTTCCCTAAAATACTAGATAAATGAATGAATGAATGAATAGGAAATAATTTGTCAGATGACTGTAACTATAGAGATGGTGACCATAATGTAAAATGTACTTAGTGACTCTAGAGAAGATACAGATCAAAAAATAAAAGGAGTGTAGGAAAATAATGGAAATTATGAATGCCCACCATAAAAAATAAATGAAATACATAAAAAAGATTTAAACACATATCCAGGAGATTAAACATTCCATGGAAAGTATCCATAGCAGAATGAGCCAATGTGAGTACAGAATATCGTAATGAGAAGACAGGATTGTGGTGTGTGATCTCAGAAAGATTTCTTGAAACTAGCAAAGGACCATGAAAAATCAACCCAACAGCTGCTAGATGATGCAAAGAAGAACAAAGTAAAATTGTTTGGAGTCAATGAAAAAAACAGGAAGTTACACAAATGACATAAAACCCTGTTCACAGAAACTGTAGAAAAAACTTTCCATCAAGAGAAAAGGAATTGATACAGACAATAAGTCATATCAAAGTTAGCCATAATTAATTATCTACAGCAAGGCATATAATTCCAGAAATTCTACATAACAGAATGTTAAAAGTTGTTAGAAAAAAGAAATCACCAATAAAATCATAGTATATCTCACCACAAACCCTCAAATCAAAGAGAACTTTGAGTGAAATCTTTCAAGCCAGCAAAAAACAACATCCATCTCAGACTGATATATCTCTCAACACTTACCCTTCACCATTGATGGAGAAATTGATACTTCCATGACAGCACCTGAAGAAGTTCATGAGTATCAAACTAGCATTCCAAAATGTTCTGAAGAACATTCTAGAATGAAATAAGAAGGAGTACGACTCTGTGAACCCCAGCAGAATGAATCTACCATGCAAGTTCAAGTAATTAAATGGGGGGATGGGTATGAGGGTACAGGGAGTGCCTGACAACAGGAAAATGACATGACAAGGGTTAGTCAGTACATATCAGTTATAAATATCAATGTGAATAGTTTCAATTCACCAATCAAAGCAAACAGACTGTGAGCCTAAGTGCCTGCCTGGCAAGCACAATGTCCTGTGTTTGATCCCTGGTGCCACAAAAATAAATAAAAATTTTTTAAAATCAAAAGAAACAGACTAGGGGCCATGGCGAGATGGCTCAGTGGTCTAAAGCACCCACTTAGACAAGCTTAGGCAACCACAGGGACTACAGTTTGATCCCCGGCACCACATGCTGCGCCGACCCCACCCCCAGGGCAGACTGAGTCGGCCATAACATAAATAAGTAAAGTTAAAAAAAAAAAAAAAGACTGGCAGAATCAGGAAGCAAGATACAACAGTATGCTACATATAAGAAATGCAATTAATTCATAGATTATAAATCAAAGGATGGAAAACAATACTCTGTGTGACAGCCCAGAAAAAAGGGGTAGCTATTGAATTTCCAGGCAAATTGGATTTCAAGCCAAGACTAATGAAGAGAGACAAAGGTCACTACGTCATTGTAAAGGAGACATCCAAGAGGAAGATATAACAGTCATAAATATATGCACCAAATATGAGTGCACCAAACTGTATAAAACATGGGCATGAAAAATCAAAAAAGCACTAGTACAATTGTAATGGGGCACCTCGCTACCGCCATCACAAATTAACAGATGAACTAGACAAAAAAATCGAAGAAGTGTTAGAATCGAACCGTAATTTTGAAGAAATGAACTTAGCAGATGTTTACAGAGTGTTGCAGCCCACAAAATCAGAGGATACATTCTTCTCTGTTGTACATGAGATCTCCTAAATAGATCACTTACTAGTTCATAGAACATGCCTAGGATTTACAAAAGAATTGAAATTATCCCATATTATCAGACCATAGTACAATGAAGTTAAAAATCAATGTCAAAAGAAACAACAACTTCATAAACATGTAGAAGTTAAATAACACCTTCCTGAACAACCAATGGGTCACAGATAAAATTAAGGAAAAATTAGACATTTCTACAATTAAATGATAATGCCAGTACAACATACCACAATTTATGGGATAAAGTGAAAGCAGTTTTAGGAGGGAAATTTATAGCAGTGATCTCAGATACCTAGAAAAAAAGTCAAGCCCAAAGCTCATATGAGAGAAGAAATTATAAAGGTCAGAACAGAAATTAGTAGCAGAGACTAAGAAAATAATACAAAAGAATGAATGATTTTTATGAAATATTAAAACTGACAAATTCTTAGCCAACCTTATTGAGAATAAAAGGAAAGATTCAAATCCATGCAATTAGAATTGAAAAGCATGAAATCACAATAAATCCTACATAATTCCATAAGATCATCAGTACCTGTTTTCAAAACCTGTATTCCTCTAAGATAAAACACACACACACACACATACACACACACACACACACACACACACACACACGAAACAGACGGATTTTTAGATACATATGAAATACCACAGCTGAATCAAGAAAATGGAAAATTCTAAATGAATGAATATTGGCCAGGTATGGTGGTGCACGCCTGTAGTCCTGGCACTTGGGAGGCTGGGGCAGGAGGATCATTGCAAGTTTAAGACCAGCCTATGCTACAAAGGGAGCTCAAGGCTAGCCTAAACAGCATAGCAAGACTGTCTCAAAAAGACCATAAAAAAAAAAAGTCAATGAAATTAAAGGTCTAATTAAAAACCTAGCGATTAAGAAAAACCCAGGCCCTGACAGGTTCACTGGTCAACTATACAAGAAATTTAGAAAAGACCTAATTTTGCTACTTCTCGAAGTCTTTCATGACATTAAAAGGGAAGCAATATTCCCAAATTTATTCCTAGAAGTAAGCATTACCCTGATATCAAAACCAGAGAAAGTTCCACTCAAAAGAACAGAACTACAGGCTAATCTCCCTAATGAATATAAAAGCAAAAATCCTCAATAAAATACTGGCAAACACAATACAGCAAGTAATGAAGAAGATTATACACCAAAACCAAGCAAGATTCATCCCATGGACACAGGGTTGGTTCAACATGCACAAATCAATAAATGTATTGCAACATACTAAGAGCCAAGTACAAAAACCATATGATTATCTCAGTAGATGCAGAGTATTTCGCAAAGTCCAACACCCTTTTATTGTTGATAAAAGCCCTGCAGAAAATTGGGATACTCTTAATCTGGTAAAACCCATCTATGAGTAACAGCCAACATCATATTAAATGGACAAAACTGAAAACTTTCTCTTTAAAGTTAAGAATAAGACAGAAATATCTATTACCATCATTCTTGTGCAGTGTATTTCTGGAAACATTAACCGGAGCAGTTAGATAAGAGAAATAATTAAAAGGCATAAGGTTAGGAAAGGAAGAAGTTAAATTATTATTTTTTGACAGATGATGTGATACTTTACATAGAAGATTCAAAAAATTCCACCTAAAAAGTCTTGGTTTAATAGCTGCTTGCAAAGTCAGCAATCAAAAACCAGTAGCGTTCTTGTACACAAATAAAAGCTCACTGAGAAATTAGGGAAACAACACCTTTCACAATAGCATCCAGAAAATGAAATATCTAGTAAAGAATCCACTAGATCTTCACGTTGAAAACTGCAGTACTATGAAAAAGCTTGAAGAGGATATCAGAAAATTATAAATGGATTATAATTGATATGATTAAGTTTTTAAAATTTGGTGCATTTCAGGAGCTGTACAAACATTTGTTCATCAGTGCTTTTTTTTTTAGAAGTTTGCATTAGTTCCTTTAATTAGGAAAAGTGTGTCAGTGTCTGTTAACTCTGGTTTCTGAATCCCACCACTCTCTTGGGATCCAGTAGTAGTTTTATAGGTTATCACCTTTATTTTCCTCTTCAGTTCTCCTTAGGGCAAGCTACGGCTTCAAATTATAGCTAACCTAGTTTGCCTTTTGAAGAAACAAGTTTTTTTGTTAAGTTTTAACCTTCATACTTTTATTTCATTAATGTTCTTAATATGTGCACCCATGTTTACAGAAATATAATTTGTCATAGCTAAAGCCTGGAAGCATCCTGGATGCCTATCAACTGAGGAATGCATAGAGATGATGTGGTGTTTTTACACAATGGAGTATTATCAGCTATAAAACAGGATAAATTTGAGTGTTTTGTTGGTCATTGGATGCAATTAGAGACATGCTCTTTTTATTTTCCATTTATGTATTTGGTACAGGATCTCATTGCACAGCTTGGATTTGTAGTCGTGCTCTTGTTTTCAACCTCAGTGCTGGGATTACAGACTTATACCACCACACCTGGACTCAGTCTCTGGCCGAGTGCATCTGGGGGTTGGGCCAGAGTAAGGATCCGAGGGACAGGGATCGAACTCCGGTCCCTGTGCTTGCCAAAGCAGGTGCTTAGTCTGCTGAGCTATCTAGCAGGCCCCCTAGAGAGCATACTCTCAAGTGAAATACACTCAGACCCATATGAGCAAACATCATATTATCTCCTTAGTGTGAGAACCTGAAAGAGAAAGATGGAATCTGAAGGGCATAGTAGATACTGGGAAAAGGAAATTAACTTACTCTTTTTTTTTTGTGGAACGGAGGATCGAACTCGACCTTGCACTTGCCAGGCAGGCACTTGTGCCCCTGAGCTATCTCCCTGCCCCAGGGAACTAAATTATTCAAAAGGGAAGAGTTACTGAGTTGAGGACAACAAAGGGAGTGGGGGGGAAAGAGACTTATCAGTGTATGTAAGAAGGTAGTGTGGACAACTGTATTGTGCATTCCTGCCAGTCTGTGGAAAGAAACATTTAATGCTTCATTTTGTTTGATTTCCTTTTTCAGTGGTTTATACTTTTTCTCTTCTTAATTTCTTATACATTTCTTTATTTTTTTTCTTCTGTCAATTTTATGTGCATATATCTGGTAATGTGAATAACTGGTTAGAAGACAGTGCTATGTATTACAACAGATACAGTGAAATTCGTACTACTTTGTTGAGTGAAATTCTGTATCACTTGTATTTTTAATTCTAATTTGTACTCTTTAAAAAAATAAAAATTAAAATAATTCTACAGTAATGATTTACATATTTGCTGATAGCACTGATAAGATGTCACCATGGTCTGAACTTAATAAAGATAATAACTTGTGGTTTTTAGGGCTCTTTTCATAGAGTTAATTTTATTAGAAAGGTTTATGATTAAGAAGTATAAGCCACCAGGCTTGGTGGCACACACCTGTAATCCCAGCACTTAGGAGGCTGAGGCAGGAAGATCAGTGTGAGTTCGAGATCAGCCTGCGCCACAAAATTGAGCTCAAGGCCAGCCTGAACTACGCAATGAGATCCTGTTGCAAAAAGACAAAAAAAAGTATAGTTGTTTTAAAGTTGTTTCCACTGTAAAAGGAATATATTCTAATGAAGGCATTTGCTTTACTTTCCTCAGATGACTCATCTTTAATACAAGAAAAGATACTGAGTGCAGCCACATATGCCATTGGTGATGAGACTGCTGAAGTCAATGCTAATGATCAACCAGAAGTTCCAAAGCTAGCTCTGCAGTCTCTCTTCTCACTTATACGAGGGGAAGTTGAGCAGTTGGATTCAAGGGCACTTCCCCTCTGCCTTCACCAGGTATTACAGTAGGCCCTCGATTTTCAGCCTCACTAAAACCATCTTGGAATCATCTAAAATCTAGTGTTGTATGTTTTGAGTCAGTGCCGAAAGAAATGATGAGAAGACCTGACAAAGGTAGCTTCAGAGGACTTGCTGAGATTAATCTCTCTTAAAGTGAGCCCAGAACCCCAGAAGCATCTCAGTTTTATTTTGGGCTAGTGAACATGACCACGTGCATAATTACTTTAGTAAAGGAGGACCACAATCTCTACTAACTTCCACCATTTCCCTAACACTAGATTCACACAAATGCTAATTGTGTCTCCTCTCTCCCAAGCAGGGGAAGAGACAACCATTAACATTGCAAGCAAGGGAGGAGACAGTAGACAGGGAGCCAACAAGAGAAACTGCTATCTGCCTCTTGAATCCCAGCTTTCCGGGATTCCCAAGTAACAGACCGCAGCTGTCCCCGGACTTTGCTTATTACTCCCTCCTCCCTCAGGATATTATGCTTTGGCTCATCTCTATATTTCTACATTTCCCCACTTTTGCTTTTTATGCTGAAAAATAAATTTTTGAAGCATCAGGGTGAGGACTGCAGATTTTTGATCCATAGCTTGTTGGTAGACCTGTCCTCATTGCCAAACTAAGCAGGATATACAAATAGTACAGAGACAGTATACACAAGTCACTACTACACTTCCACTAAACCATGGGGTAACATGAAAAGGATTAAGGTTTTCAATGTCATGAGATGCTTTGTAACAGATCATTGGCAGGCAATTGTGACAATTGTTTTGCAAAAGTATCATCAATATGTTGCTGAAGAGACAGGCTCTCAGCAGTAATACATTGTAGATTAACAGTTTGACCTCCCAACATAACAACAACTTGTTCTAAATCATTTATCTTAGTATTTAACTCTGAGTCTATGTGTCCTTGAGGAGTCCATAATTGTTCTGAGTCCTTATGCCATTGCTTCACAAATTGAGCAGTTTGTAGTTTGGATCAATGCTACTCCACCTGTAGCAGCTGTGGCTGTGATGGCTATTATTTTTAGAATTATGGCTACCACAAGTTCAAGCATTCCTTTTGTTCTCTTCTTTAACACCTCACGCAACTGTTGGAACAGTATCATGGGAGAGGAGTCTTGCCACAGGCAATGTAGTTGCACAGGAAGCCAGATTTCAATCCTTGTCCTGAGAATATGAATGTTATCTCTAGAAAAATTAAGCTAATAGAAGTTAGACATTTATGTATAAAGAAAAGTTATGGCATGCAATGGTATAGTTAGAAGGGTTTCAATAACTAGGTCCTACAAGCAACAGGTAAGGGAGGTGAACACATAACCTGAGTAAAATGAGTTTGTGTTCCTTTCAAATTTTAGATGTAAATTATGGGAGGCTTGATTCCTCCATATATAACCTTTCCATGCTGACATATGATCTAATGAGGTAACTAACTTCCAAAGATGATGTTGAATTGGTCCCCCAGAAACATTAGGAACACTAAGGAACATTCCTTCTCCATGCCACATTATTGTATCATTGGCATTTTTAGTGCTAGTATAAATCTAATCACTGCCATTCCATTTCCATCTTAATTCCTTCCCTTTCACCTTCTGGGCAGAGTCTCAAGTGCTCCAATCTATGACGCTTCCGTTGGCAGTATTAACTAACTCCCGAACTGCTTCTCCTCTACAGAGTTCCCAATGCACCCACTCACTGAGATGAGCAACATTGGTATTCTGGCAGGGTGGCAGATCTGGCAGTGGAAACATACCTTTCCTTGGAGAAGAAAAAGTCCCTTTTTTCCTCCCTTACCCCCAGTGTTATTATTTACTATAGATAACCAGTCTCTTGTGCTTGCTTTTAAGCAATGAGCTCCATTCCCAATATAAATAGACTAACCTTCTACTCCAATCTCATAAAATGGAATTCTGGTTCCTTCTTTTGCTGGCACTGCAGGTCCCTGGGCATTATAAGGGCCAGGTAACCAACAACTTTAACTTACGTACATGGGTATAGTAGCATCCCACCAGTGAACTCCTCTATTGAGTGATGGATTTGGAATGTAAGCCCAGTAACTAAAATTACCTTCAATACTTACCAGAAGTGACAACAAGGCTACGATAGCAAGAAACAAGTTTGTGCTATTTTTCTCCTGATGTGTTCTTTCAAGCATCCTCTCACCTTCTGTGTGAGTTTTTTGATTTTTCCCCAGGTAGGTAATGGGGCTTGCTGGGTTTTAGGCAGAGGCCATCCGAATGATGTCCTATTTAAAGTGACTCTTTGCATTTCATCTCTAACGGAGCACCTTGAGCCTTTAATGAGCATATAACTTTTTGACATTATGAGTTAGCATTTTCAAAACACGAAGTTTGTAACAACAAATCCCAAAGATTGAGTTGTCTGTTTTATTAATTGCCTCTCTGAGCCGAGAGATAAAATAAACAAAGGGCTCATTTTGAGACTGTATTACTTTAGTAAAAGACTTGAGCTTCTCCAAGTTTTTCGACCTTCTCCCATACTCTGAGACAACATAAATGTCTCTAAACAGTGGCCATATCATCATACTGAAGTTGAGCCATAATACCAAACAATGCGCCTGAGCCAGTAAGCTGGTCTGCTGTTGTAATAACAGGTTGATTTTGACATCTGTTTATCCTCTCCTGGGTTTCTGCCTCATCTTTTCACCAGGAATGGAATTGAAGATGTTGTCCTTGTTCCAAAGTAGTACTGGATAATACTTCCTAATCATGAGGAACAAGTCTATGTTCATCTCCCAATCCTTGTAAGAGACCAACAACATCATTAGATTGCATTCCATATGCCATAACAGCTTGCTTCACTTCTTTGATTGTCTGAAAAGCTAAAGGTTAATAATCAAACTGTGCATAACTATTTGGATATTGCCTATTTGGAGGGTGCTGCTGAACCATTAACAGGGCAAACTCCCAGTGGTGTTTTGTAAGCCTCTGGGTCTCCCTGATTCCTTCCTTGTAATAAAGCTTGAGTTACTGCACTCCTGGGCCCACCAGCCAAGACAGGTTGCTTATGCTTATATGAAGGAGCAGAGGGATTAGATGGAGGAGGCAGAAGTTGAATTTTAGCAAGCATTGAAGGTGGACTCAAAACATCTGATCGCTCCACCAATTTGGATATTAATTGTGTCAAATGTTTCACATGACGGGATAACTCCTGGGTATTATCTGCCTCTTTCTCCATCTTATTCCCCTGAACATCCAAAAAGTCCTCGGAATCAGAGGACAGAGGCAGAAGAGCCAGAAATGTTTGCTTTATTTTCGGATTCTTTTATTTAGATTCTTCACCCAACAAGGCCAAATTAAGAGATGTGGTGCTGCCTTTACGTTCTATAGTGTCCTCATCAACTGAAACTGTTGTAGGACTGCCTTTCTAAGTCTGAGGAATCAGCTGCAGACTCAATTACTCAGAGTCAGAATGCAGAGGTTCCAAAGTCAAGAGAGTACCAACCAGGCGCGCAGGTAGGACCTCTCGGTTTGTGCACCCCTGCACCACCATTGGAACTCCGCTGCCGCCCACAGCTTGTAACTGTTTGGCACCTAAGCAGGAACACTAGACCTGCACCCTTGTGCCACTGGAACTTCTACCTCACCCAGAACCCAGCTCCAACATCTGCTGTGGAACCCTACAGCAAAATTTTCTCTGCAGAGAAGCTGGGGGTCAGACACTACCAGCTAACCTGGGAGCTGAGCATCTTGCTAGAGGAGCACAGTGGGGTCTTCTCCAAAACCTGCACTGGGAAGAAGCTGAGCACAGCAGCCATACCCAGCCAGGCACATTTGGACGGGATCAAGTGTAGCGAATCTAGACCTAAGTTTCAGTATGTGTTAACGGCATAACTTCACCAAAGTTCTGAACCAAAAGGCAGAGATCACTGCTATACAAAATGATACAGACAAGGAGCAAAATGCAATCTCAGGTCCTGAGCCCACCCAGAATAAATACAGGAGACACTACCATAGAAGAAAATGGGGTTCATGCAGCTGAATTCTCTGAATTAGTAGCATCTGAAGTAAACAAGCAAATGCAGAAATGTATAGAAGAAATCGTATCACAGATGACCTCTGAAGTAAAAAAAGAAATCTTTGAATTACTAGAGTCTGAAGTAAAAAAACAGTGGCAGAAAAGTATGGAGGGAATCAGATCAGAAATAACCTCTGAAGTAAAAAAGACATCTCTAAATTAATAGCATCTGAAGTAAAGGAAAAAGTGCAAAAAGAGAGGAAATGAGAGCAGAAATAGTCTCTGAAGTACAAAAAGAAAGGATAACTAAAATGAAAAACTTAATGCCTCTAAAGAACACACTGATAAAAAATTAGAGGAGAGTAGAAAAATGATACATTCCCTGATTGAGCAACATAGGAAAGAAATAGATTGCATGAGTTTCAAAGAGATATGCAAGAAAATAAAATCTCAATGACTAGCTGGCAACACTGTATGAACGTAAGCAAAGATAGAGTTTCAGATCTTGAAGACACAATCGCAGCTAGTGAAAAGATAAGGAAGGATCTCTTTAAAAAAAACCAAGATGCAGGAAAAAATATTTCAGCATCTGCAAGATGATGCAAAAATGAGCAACGTGAAATTAATAGGAATCAATGAAAAAGGAGTCAACACAAATGATATAAAAAGAATATGGGGAGAAGTGATAGCAGAGAACTTCCCAAACATGAGAAAACAATTGGACATTCAGCTAATTGAAGCATACAGAACTCCAAATAACATCATCCCGACTAAAAACACACTCAGACATACAATAAACCCCAGAAATCTAGCACAAGGAAAATATATTAAAAGCCACTAGAGAAAAGAAACATCATATTTAAAGGAAAACTCATCAGAATAATGGCAGATTTCTCTTCACAAACCATGAAGTCAAGAAGAGCATGATGCAGAGTGCTTCAAGTCCTCCATGAAAACAAATTCCAGCCCAGACTGCTGTACCCCAGCAAACTCCTTCAGGAATGAGGGAGAAGTGAAATACTTCCATGACAAGGAACAACTAAAGCTTTCGTGATATCATAGCCAACCCTACACAGACTACTAAAAAATATTTTAGAGAGCGACTGAAATGACCCGAACTCTACAAATGAGAACAGAAAGAACCCACCAAATAAGGCAACCAATTAAACACAGGAGAAAAAGGAGTGAACAGTAGTAAGTAAAGGATGTCAATCATAAGTCAATGCATTTCAATTATAACCATCAATGTAAATGGACTTGGTTCTCCAATTAAAAAAAATAAACTGGCAAAGTGGATAAGGAAGCAAAATCCAACAATATGCTGTATACAAGAAACACACTTAACTCATAAACTCATAGGCTAAAGGTTAAAGGATGGAAAACGATACTACATGCCTCAGCACCTCAAAAAAAAAGCAGGGATAACAATCCTGTTTGCACACCGTCTAAACTTCAAGATTGATCAAACAAAGAAGGCCACTACATACTGTTTAGGGGAAAAATTCAAGACGAAGAGGTGACACTCATAACTATGTATGCACCCAACATGGGAGCACCAGGTTATATAAGACAAATGTTAATGGACATGAAAAATCTAATATCCAATACCACCATCTTAATAGACTTCAACATGCCTTTATCCCAAAAAGATAGGTCAAGCAGAGAAAAACTTATCAAAGAAGTAGCAGAACTGAACCAGAACTTGAAAAAACTGGGTTTAGTGGTCATACACAAAGTGTTCCACACGACCACTTCTGAATACACAATTTTTTTCAGCTGCACACAGCACATTTTCCAAAATATACCACATGCTAGTACATAGGTCATGCTTAAGTAATGTATATTATCTGACCACAGTGCAGTGAAAATGGAAATAAATGACAATAGAAATCACAAGAACACCAGAAATACATGGAAATTAAACAATAACCTC
>PVKN010005914.1:0-29665 GCA_004027915.1 Capromys pilorides
CCACCGTTACAGGCCTCAGTGGGACCAGTACACACAGAGGTTTACTTACTGTGGGTCCATTGTCCATCTATTTCCAGACCAAGGCCTACGCCTCGGGCAACCTCCACATGCAAATGTAAGAAAACAATTGGTTAATATTAAATCCTGCCCAAAGCCGCTTCACAATGGTCTCCATCAAGGAGACTCACTAAGTTGCTTAGGTTGGCCTTGAACTTACTGTACTTCTGGCTCTGCATCTTGATTTGATGCTGGGTTAAGGTGATGGGCCCCTTACCTCTCTGCATCCCGAAATTTGTGGCTAAAAGTGAATAACAGAGGCCCTGGCCTCTGTGGACCTTGGGCCTCCAGGACTTTGAAGCAGGTAGTAGCCGATCTGCCCAGAAGGTGGCAGGCAGAATCCAGGGGAGGACTGCAAGCACCCCGAGAAAGGATGGGTCCTTTCTAGCCTCCAGTTCCTGTGGCCTAGGTCCTTGGGCCCCGTGTGACTTCTGCGATTGCACCTTGTTGTACTTGCTCAGGGACAACACGCCCTACTTTCACTTTTCCCTGGAGGTTGGGGTCCTAAGGCAGACACCAAGTTCACTAGGTCCACAAGATTGATGTCATTGTTATACAGAACCTGCTTTCTAGTATAGTTTTGAATCATAAAGTTAGAATAAGCTGGCTTTATGATTACTTGATGGAGTTATTTCCATTCTTCTTTCTTCTTAGGGGAATTTACTGGTCATGGTGAATGGTTCTTTTAATTTTGCCCCTCTCCCTACCTGCCATGCTTGGCTCTAGGATTCATCCCCTGCATTTCCAGGATATAAGCTCCCCTCTTGTCCTCCCCAGAACCAAGCTCTTTGCTCTGCTGTGCTGATTCACATCCTACTTTTCTCACTTTATAAAACAGGCATCCTCTTTGCTCAAAGACCCTTCACGGCTTTCCCCTGTACTTCTTTCTCCTTTTATAAGAGAATTGATGCTAAATTCTTGAGGACCGTTCCTCTGTAAAGGAATGATAGAGTAGAAAGAAACTCCCAACCTGAAAGATATCTGGGCCGAGTTTGTGGTCTCTGAAAGAATGAATTTTAAGAACAACAGAGGTTAAGAGCAGAGTGTATTTACTGGGGGAAAGAAAGCTTCTGTCTGAGAGAGGGACAGGAGACTTGAGTGGGTTGCCAAGGATCCTGTGTTTTAAAGGGGTTTTTATAGAGCAAAACCATGAGGTGAGGTGGATCAAAGTGGAAAACATGGGAACTCACTGGGAGGGCATGATGTGGGACAAAACTATGGTCAACCACTAAGATTGCAAGCACAATTGCCCAGGTAAAATTGATTAAATTGAGATCAAATGGGGAAGCAACTGACTAGCAAGCGGGAATGAATATAGAACAGGGGCTTTTCCTGTAGGGGGCTGGGTTAGTGACTCTTCCTGGCCTTTTCAGAGTGGTAGAGACCTATTTAGAATACCAATCCCTGATGTTCCATCCCTAGGGAGGTATGTGGTTTGTTTAATCATTTGTCTTAAAGTCTGGCGCATAGCAGAGGTCTCTCCCACAGTTGCAAGGTTTCTTGTCTTGCATACTGTCTCCTTGAAGGCCCAGGCCTATCTGACTGCCTATAATATTTCTGTCTAACTCAGCTGCCTACAACAGGCTCAACTCTTAAAGTTGTGTGTGTACATGTGTGCGTGCATTGAAGGGACACATGCTCACCTGCCTAGGATAAAAGATTTAACATGGTTATGGTGCTTTATTTCTCATGGGACAGCTATTACACTTTAGTGAATATAACCCTTAGCCCTTTTTCTGTCTGACTCAGGAGCTTTGTCAGGGGTGAAAGAGATAACAATTCTGAAACCATCTTGTAACTTGGAAGTACATATTAGCCTGCTAGGTGCCATGCATAAATCAACCACACCATCCTTAGGCTGTGGCCCAAGGGGCACTGGCAGGGCAAATCAGGCAGCCTGGGTTTGCTTCCAACTTGCTGATAGTGAATAGCAAGTTTCTGCCTCCTGCAAACTAGTTTCTTTGTTCATTTGTTGAATACTTACCATGTGTCAAGCTCAGGGTCTTCGGGATGCATAAATAATCAAGTTATCTTAGATACTACATTTAGGAGGGGAAGGCCAGTAGTACACAGAAAACAAGAAAAAGAAAACAACAACAACAAAAAACCTAAATAGGAATAAAGAGGGATACTTGAGGCCAGTAATGGTAGACTGGATACATGAATCTCTTTTTGTGGCCTCCTGAAATTATACTATAATAACAATAAAGAAATCTTTCCTTAAAAGTATCCATAAGTTCAGATAGAACACGAGATGATATAATAGCACCAACATTTTGGAAGCTGGAAAACAGGTGAAAGTTGGAAGATGCACCTGCATTGGGAAAAGCCAGTCCGCCTAAGGCTTGTGAACTGGTGGCAGCTGGTATTGCCGAAAATGGGGGCAAAGGGCAAGCTGGCATGAAAGACATTGGTTAAAAGTATTAAAAATAATTATTTCCCAATTTTCTGATGCTGTGCCTCTGCCCCTCACTAGGAAAAGACAGGAGTTCTAGTCTCTAGCACAGAGTTTTGGGGATGTGGGACAGCAGTGTTGGAAGACAGAGCAACGGGAAACAACTAGGAGAGTAAGGGAATCTGGATACGTCGATGCCTGGCCTTCTCTGTTTGTCTTCTAAGTTGCTGACAGTCTAACTTTGACCATCTAGAAGGAGATTGCAAGAGTCTTTTCTGGGAAATTTGATCAGTTCAAGGAGGAAAATCCGCAATGCCAGCCTTGGGAGTTCTCCAACTGAAAGGTCTGGTGGGATGCTGCCACACTGAGGTCAGTTCATAAGCTCTCTGCAGCCTTCCATCACGCTCCCTGTGGGAGGCAGCCTCTTTGCTCCAGACCCTCACTCCTGCTATCCACACCCTTTCATAATCCTCTCTCCTGATGGGGACAGCGCTCAGCAGCACAGTGCCTGCCTGGCAAGTGTGGAGTCCTGAGTTCAATTCCCAATGCCAAAATATTCCTCCCTCCCTTTGAGAATGATGGGAGGCCACTTGAAGGTGAGGTTTGTGAAGAGGCAGTGCCTTCTATCCTATCCTCTCTCGCTTCCTTGCCTGATCACTCTGGTGGAAGCAAGCTGTCAGGTTTGTCAGCTTACCCTTGGTGAGGTGCAGGTGGCAAGGAGCTGAGTGACAGAGGCTTTCAGTCCACAGTGTCCAGCCTGCGGCCAGGAGGAGACAGGCCTTCAGTCCAGCAACCCTCAGAGCACTGAGTCCCACCAACAGCCACGCTTTCCTTGTGACTGTTTCCAAAGATGATCAAAAATAGAAAAACAATGTAATGAAACCTGACTAATTCATCCTGCAAATGCCACCCCTTATTTTTGTTTTTGCCATATTTGTTTCTTCTGTCCTCTTTCCATTTTTAAAGTAAACTCTAGACATGTCACATTAACCTTCATAGACTTTTTGTGTATCTAAAAAAAAAAAAAAAAAAAAAAGAAAACCCTTCCTTCTTTTCAATGTGAGCAAACAACCGAGGATTACCAGATATCTGATGAGAGTTCCTAACACAGAGGACAGAAACCAGCACCAAAAAAGGCAACCCAGAGCAAGGAAAAGAAAATTCCTCAATGAGATCAGAGTGGCTACTACAACCATGAAACAAAATCAAGATGCTATAAAAGGAATAAAAAAGTATACAACTACATTAAAAATGATAGCAAACGTGAAAAACAGAAGGCCCAAAAGATAACCAAAATAAATCCCATGGAAAGCACTTGGAGAAATAGAAAATGGGAAAATTAAAGGGCCAGTGTAGTAGTTCCAATACCACCAGCCTCAGTAACTGGAGTTCCACAAAGAAAGAAGAGAGAAAATGAAGGGAAGGAAACTATTGCATAGGATTTCAAGAGAATCCTTCTAAGCCAAAGGATATTGTTCTGCAGATTGAAAGAGCCCATTCAGGACCTTCTGTAGTGGGTGAAATAGATACTTGATAGGAAGAAATGTTTCCTATGAGCTTCCAGAGAGGAAAAGATAACCCCCTTAGAAAAGACAGGAATCAGACTGTCATGGGAATTTTCCACAAGATTAGATGCTGGAAGGCAGCGTGATGGTGCCCTTCAGTTCCCAAGGACAATGATGGCCGATCTTGATTCCACTCAGAGCCCTAGCAGTCAACAAAAAGCATAGGACAAAGTCATTTCTCTGGTATGAGCAAAGTTTTGAAACAGTCACTTTCTAAAAAAGCTTTAAGAGGATAAAAACCAAGAAGCAGAAAGGAAAAAACAGAGAAGCCAATAGGCTCTCAAGGACTTTCAGGGCCTTCTGTGTACCAGACATCAACGATTACCATCCAGACTGGAGAAGGTCTGAAAGTTCTGGAGCAGACTACTTCCAAAAGATGAGATCTGTAGCCTATTAATGCCTTTCGGCATTAAAATTAGTGCTAACCATGTAGAAGACTAAGCGAATGAGAAAACAAGGAATTATTAATTTCAAGGAATGGAGGGCAAAGATGGGCAGGCTAGAAAAGGTAATTAAAGTTTACTGCACAGCTTCACTGTGAGTGATATTTACCTGGTTAGGATGATAACCATGGAATATTTTTTTTTTTTTATTTATTTATTTGTTTGCTTGTTGTGTTTGTTTGTTTCTTTATTTATTTTTGTTTTGTGGCTGGCTCAGCCTGCTCTGGTGGTGACGCTGGCGCAGCATGTGGTGCTGGGGATCGAACCGCAGTCCCTGCAGTTGCCTGAGCCTTCCCAAGCAGGCACTTTAGACCACTGAACCATCTCGCCAGCCCACAACCATGGAATATTGTTCTACCATAGTTATGATGTATCAGGAGAATGTAGGGTGAAAGGGTACATGGATATCATTTGTATTGGGGCAGGGAAGAACTAAATCTCCATCATGATATGGGAAGTTAACAAACAAGACGTGATGATTGCAAAATGTAGTAGTATAATAAAATAAGCAAGACCTTTCGAGATGATAGAAAGAATACATATTTTATTGAAAAGAGGTGGGATCAGTTGCCTCCAGGAAGTGATTATCAGGACAATGGTGGAAGGAGAGGGTAAAAAATGTTTTGTTTAAAACATTTAACTCATTAGGCTATGCGCAATGTGTGGCTTTTTAAAAAAGAAACACAATCATCGGCTAGTGAGGAATGCGATGAAGAAGTGAGTGCGTCAGAGGGAGGCAACTTGGGAGTGGATTGAGGCAAAAGTCATTTGAGCAGATGACATATGAGGCACAGACAGTTTGAAGGAGAGTTGACGGCCATGGGAGGGTCTGGGGAAAGAAGGTTCCAGGCAGAGGGAACAGTGTTAAACGCAAAGGACAGGTGAGTGAGCTATTCACAGCAAGATAAGAAAGAAACAAGGAGTATGGCTTGGAGGGACTGACAGATGAGCTTGGATAGATGGACAGGAGCCAGGTCATGCAAAGTGTTACTGGCCCTGGGAAGAGGGTGGTTGGGATTTTCTGTCTGTCTGTCTCCCCCTTCCCCCCCCCCCCTTTCTTTTCTATATTTAGGGCAGGGTCTACAGAGTGTTCAGGGTCTCACTATGTAGATCAGATTCATAATAATCCTCCTGTTTTCAGTCTCCCAAGTGCTGCGATTACAGGCACACACCACCATGCCCCGTCTCAATCACCATCTCAGAGCTCTCTGGGAGTGGGGCCAACACTGGGCACTAGGGATCAAACCCTGACCGCTGTGCTCTGCCTAAGCTGGTGCTTTGGTCTGCTGAGCTATCAGGCCTGACCTGGTTGGGATTTTTTTCTAAGGGTCATGAGAAGCATTAAAGTAAAAGGATGGATCTTTGTTGTGAAAAGATTTTGGTGTATATTGTGTATCTCTACGGCAGTGCAAGACATTAAGTGCTTCATAGGTAGAGTATGAAACTCATTTAATTCTCCTAGTAACACAATGATGCAGATGCTGCTAGCTCTATTTTTTTTTCCCCCAATGAGGCTGAATCACACAATACTAGGTAGGCTAAGCTTCAAACTCTACAGAGCCTGCTGTCTCCTGGAGACCTCTTTAATTGGTCCACTGGAGGATGGAGACCACCTGTGTCTCTTGGTTACTCAATGCCTTCCAGTCCTTTCTCAGAGCTCAGGCATGTCATCTATTCCGTTCCCATCTTCGACAGCCCAGGTTTCTCACGGTCTCCACTCCACTGTTATATCTGTCACCTTTCCTATCGCAGATCTTCAGTCGTCAGCCTCCACCTCCCTCCTTAACTTTCAATAGCAAATGACTGCACAGTGTGGCAGGAACTGTGCTTCCTGACCTCCCTTCTCTTTGTCAGTGAGGTAATAGATTGATGGGGAAAGAGAGTATGCATTTTGCAGCCGTCCTGCACCAGGAGCCAGAAGCCCATCTTGCTGGAGTTGTATAAATGTGGATTTCCATTTCTGAGTCTGTTTTTCTTTTGGCTAAGGAGACATCTTAGTGCTTTTTATCAGAAGCCTTTGAGAGCCCTGTGATATGACCCTTCCAGCTGCCAACAAGCTCCTGCCACTCTGGTCTTTTCTTTCTTTCTTTCTTTCTTTCTTTCTTTCTTTCTTTCTGTACTGGGGACTGAACTCAGGACCTTGCACTTGCCAGGCAGTCACTGTAGTTACTTATGCCACTGAGCTATGTCCCTGGCTCTTTTTTTTTTTTAATTGTTGTTCTGTTAACTATGGCCTTTCCCAACACAAGTTCAGCTTGCTCAAGCCTTGCACTGGCTTCAGACCTTCAACTTGGATCATTTTCCTATTAGTTCTTCTTCTTCTTCTTTTTTTTTTTTTTTTTTTTTTTTTTTTTTTTTTTTTTTTTTTTTTTTTTTTTTTTTTTTTTTTTTTTTTTTTTTTTTTTTTTTTTTTTTTTTTTTTTTTTTTTGAGACAGGGTCTTGCTATGCAGTTTGAGTTGGCCTTGTGCTCACTTTTGTAGCCCCCAGGCTGGTCTTGAACTCAAAGAGACCCTCCTGTCTCAACCTCCCAAGTTCTAGGATTACAGGCATGTGCCACCACACTCGATTCAACTCCCATTAGTTTTTGTTTTTGTTTTTTTGTATGTTAGGGAAGGGTCTACAAGGTTTTCAAGGTCTCACTACTAGATTGGACTCATAGTGATCTGCCTGTTTACAGCCTCCCAAGAGCTGGGATTACAGGCATAAACCCAGTCTCAATTGCATCTCAGTGTGCCCCAGGGGTAGGGCCAGCATGGCAGGCCCAGGGATTGAACCTGGCCCCTTCCCTGTTTGCAGGCGCTTTAATCTGCTGGGCTATTTGGCTGGCTCCCCTCCCACTAGTTCTTGGCATGGTTGTTTCTTGTCATTCTGGTCACAGTTCAAACAATCTTGTTAGTGTGGCTTCCCCATATCACTTGTTCAAAAGCAGCCATCCAATGTCCTGCTCTACACCATTATTTGCCCTTGTCGAATTTTACTGTCTTCATAGCACTAAGCATCACCCTCAGGCATCTTCTTGACTGGTCTAACTGTTGACCTTTCCCACCAAAATGTGAGCTGCGTGAGAGCACAAACCTTGGCGAGTATCTTTACTGCTGTATCTCTAGCACCTAGGTAGGGACTGACACATATTAATGTTTGTGGATTGATGAATGCCTACAGCTGTGGAAACTCAAATGGTCTTATGTTTGCTGTGACAATTTAGCAGCTTTAGACTGCTCTACACATGAATGACTTTTCACTTAAAACATGTACATTTAGAGCCTCTATATTTACTTGCCTAACTCTTGAGGTTGGTCATAGCTTGAGATAACAGATGGCAGGAGATGGCCCATCTCTGGGGAGAGGGAGCTTGAAGTTCTACTAGCACTGCAGTCAGCCCCTGTGTGGGAAGACCACATGTGGACAGCCTGTTTTTCTTTTTTCTTTTTTTTTTGTAGTACCGGGGATTGAACTCAGGACCCTGCACTTGCCAGGCAAGCACTTATTCTAATGAGCTATCTCCCCGGCCCTGGACAGCCTGTTTTTGTGGAACTGGCTTCCTACTTCCGTTGCTTAGCCTCCCATCTTTCACCTTGGCAGGAATTCGAGGCTTTGCCAAGTGGGCTACTGGACTATAGCTTTGGATCACTTAGAGATCTTTGACCCAATTTCCTGATTGGTTATGCAAAGGTTTGATGACAAATGTCCTCATTTCCTGTAACTAGAACAAAATAATGGAAGGGGGGAAAGAACTTTGGGCAAAAGTATGTAAAGCAAGGTTTAAAAGAAAGAGAGAGAATGGAGACTTAGAGCTCAGAGGCAGGAACTCTGAGGGAATTGAGCTAGAATCTTGTCATATGTTTTCTTCCAAAGCCTGTCCACTTCCACCTTCTCCAACCACAGTGGTCACCCCCAAACCACACTACATATGAACCCTGGCTGTGGTCAGTTAAGAATTTCGGAGGCAGGGACACAGCAACATCTTTTGCCGAAAGCGGAAGTGAAATATAGTCAATGAAGCTTCCCCTTTCCCTGGTGCCTGGGCTGGCAGATCACACTGAGCCAGTTCCCTCTACCTCTGTTTCCTGGTAGCAGCTTTAGGCTGCTGTCTGTGTTACTCATTAACCAGGCACTAATATTTCTGTTTACCCATCTGTCATCCTGCTTGGAGGCAGGGGATTCAGACAAGACTCACAATTGCAGAGCCACCGGGATGGCCTTGGATGAGACCCAACCAGCCATATTTAGCTAGTGTTTATCATGTCTAAAGCCCTGTGCAAGAGCCTTGTACTATCTGTAGCCAGGAAAAGATAAAAATTTCCCCCAGGAAGGTGTGATCCGCCTGCCAAGTACAGCACAGGAGCTAATTATTAGCATTTCTTGCCAAATCCATGTTCAGTGTCCTGATAGGAATTAGCTTGGGTGGGTGGGGGGGGAATGTATATCCACATAAATTGGCAAGAGCTACAAAGCAAGAATTCTTTCCCCTCTCCCCTTCTGCCTCCCTGCCTTACTTCTACTACCAAGAATTGGTCATTAAACATTTCCAGCACACCAATGGGGACATACATTTACCTGATGAGAGAAGAATAACTTTTATGGCCTCTGCCTGGCTATTTGGTACTTGGGTGACCAATTCTCATGGAAAGGGAAAGAGCCCCCTATTTCAGAGAGTGGCTCACTGGAAGAAATTGCTGCACATTTGCGCAGTGTTCTACAGTTCCTTGCCCCTGTCATGAATATGATCTTTATGACCTTAACAACGTTCTCCCTCCAGTGATACGCACAGCTGCTGGAGTGGACTATTTAAAACGGAAATCAGACCTGGGAGTGTAGCTCAGAGATAAAACATGCTTAGCAAGTGAGAGGCTCTTGGTTTGATCCCCAGCATGACAAAAAAGAAAAGGCTATCAAGTAATTCTATTCTCTTTAAACCCTCAAAAAGCTTCCAGAATTTGAATAGTTTCCAGATGCTCTTAGAATACATTTGAACTCTTTTCTCTGCCCTCAAGGGGAGAGACTTTGTTCTGGTCTGATCTTTGTTTTCCTTGACCTTATTTCTGTCACTGCTCTGGTTCACAGTTTTGCTTCCCAGACCTCCAAGTGTGACTAGCAGCATCGGCACCACCCGGTCACTTGTTAGAAAGATGACCCAGGCATATTGAGTTTGCTCATAGATAAACAGGAGAAGCCGGGCTTGGTGGTGCATGCCTGTAATCCCAGCACTTGGGAGGCTGAGGCAGGAGGATTAGGGTGAGTTCGAGACCAGCCTGGACTACAGAAGTGAGCTCAAGATCAGCCTGAACTACATAGCGAGACCCTGTCTCAAAAAGACAAAAAAAAAAAAAAAAAAAAAAAACAAGAAAAAAAAAAAAAAAAAAAAAAAAAAAAAACCAGGAGAATCACTACAAGTGTGATCTAGTTAGTGAGACCCTGAACACTCTATAAATCCTTCCCTAAAATACAGAAAAAAACAAAACAAAACAAAACAAACAATGCTCAGCCCTGGCAGCAAGCTGCAGCAGTTACACTCTGCAGTGCTGTGTCACTAAGCCACGGTGTTTGGCTGGCAAGATATGTTAAATGCATTTTGCACTTACAATATTTTAAAGGCGTGATATGTTTAGGAACAATCCCTGATCATAAGACAAGGAGTATCCACAGTAATAAATTACTAATTTCCCAATAAAGAAATGAATTGATGGATCAAGTGATTTAAAGAAGGTTACATACTTAGGAGGAACGAAAGCCTTACTCTGAAAGTCTCAGGCCAGCTATTTCCTAACAGCCCCTTGAGTTCCCACCTGACTTACTTCATTTTGTGCTTTCCTGGTTAACAAGAGCTGCTGCATTGCTGAAGAACCTGGGGATCTTGGATTTGGGAGGGGCTGACCGGTTCACACACTCAGCCCTTATCAGATGTGTGTTTCTTCAGTGTCCTCGCATGGGTGGTTGCTAATTTCTGCTTGAATGTTCCTGGAAATTGGGGAGTGACTGCTCGGATAGGGGAGTCAGTTCCGTTAAAAAAGCTCCAGCTGTTTGAAATTTCTTTTCCTGTCATGCTCTTTGCTCTTTGCTAGGGGGCTAGAGCATGTCTCCTGTAGAACAGGTCCCGTCATGTCCTAAGCTCATACCTGCACTGCAGCATCCTGCACTTCCTCTCCTGTGGCAGTGGATAAAAGCAGGCATTTTGGAATTGGAAGACCAGGATTTAGACTCTTTCTTACCTGCTGACCTTGGAAAGTGACCTTAATCCTTTTTGGCTCCTCTGCCACGGTGTCTGATATTTGATATCCTTTATTATTGTTGTTATGTGGTTTAAAAATCTCTAAAACATTTTGTTTAATGTTTTATTCCCTCCTTGAATTAGTGTCCTTATAAATGTGTCAGTACTGAGCAGGATTACATACATCCAAGTGGAGTGGTGACATTATCAACTTGTTTAAACTTGTTTGTTTTAATGCCATCTAAATCAAATTATCTTGTTTTAAAGAACCTGTAATAAATGGCAGACTCATAATCAACTGAAACATGCATGATATTTTTTCTCATATAATCCTATAGTTGATTGCTTAATATATTTCATGTATCAATTTATTAATTATATTTCTTTGAAGCGAAGAAACATCTTTGCATCATACAAACTAACATCTCTAGAGCTAAATAATACTCTACAATTTCTCAGGAATTTTATATCTACAGTTTTGAGTGTGTGTGTATGTGCATGTGTGTGTATGTGTATGCCAAGGATAGAACTCATAATCACATTTTACTCCTCAGAACACTCCTGGGAGACGCACCTTATCTTTATTATTATGACTTGGAAAGCTTGGACTTGCTATTAAGATGCCCGAGTACTAAAGTCAGGAGGGCTCAGAGGTTCTTGGTCCAGATTTCTTTTGAAGAAGGAAACCAGAAAATGAGGTTTTGGTTTGGAGGGGTTAATTAAAAAAAAAAAAAAAGACTCTCTCAAAAAAGTTAATATTGAGAGGGGTTTTGTAGGAGGAGTCAAAACAAGTGATCAGAAGATTGGGAGTATGGGGTGGAGGTGAGGGGAGAGGCACAGGCAGGAAAAGTGTCACTGAAGATTGGGTTCCTGAGGCTCAGTCACTTGCTGAGGTTCACCTGCAGAGCCCCTGATCCTGTCAGTAGGGTAGTGGCGGCTCTGTATTATTGTCACGTCTCCACATGTACCTGTGTCACTCCAGCTGCAAACCACAAGGCTGGGAACTAAAGAGTTAGTTAATTTAACCTGGGGTCCTTACTACGGAGAATGAGTCAGGGAGGTAGGACTACGAAGGGAGAAGGCACAAAGCAGGCAAAAGGATGATAAATTATGGGAAAATTTTTTAAAAATCATTTATTTATTTGGGGCAAGGTCTCACTATGTAGCTCAGACTCCTAGTGATCCTCCTGTCACGGCCTCCCCAGCACTGGGATTATAGGTATGTGCCACCATGCCTGGTTTTGGTTTTGGTGGCCGCCTCAGCATGGCATGCAGTACTGGATAGTGAACCTAGGTCCCCTTGCTTGCCAGGCCAGGGCTTAACCTGCAAAGCTACCTCCCTAGTCCAGGAGGGGAAAATTTGATGACAGGGAACTGTGGACTACTGAGCAAGAGGGAACTTGTCTTAAGCCCCTGGGATAGACAGGTAGCTCCAAATTGGGATTTGCCTGTGTCCTCTAAGCCCAGCCTTCTCTCCTTTTTAGTCTAAGAAGATTTCCTCAGTGTCCTCACCAGTTTCCACATCATTACGTTTCCATCTGAAAAGGTCTCTGTGGTTTCCTCTGCAACACCTTCTCCCTACGGCCCTCCTACCTGACCCTCCCTCCTCTGTCTGTCCCTTTCCTGACTTGTAGAAGTGGTACAAAAATGGTGGACACTCACTTCACAGTTCTCTAATCTTTATTTTCAGTCTGTTCAAACAAATTGTTTTGTCCTGTGCTGGTCAATGTCAATCTCAGAAGGGTGGGTGCCAAGCTACAGGCTGGTCCTTGTGGGGTACCATGAAGGGTGAAGGGATCCAGACCTCAGTTTCATGGGGGAGACACAAGAATGAAACACAAATACAGAACAATGGGTCAAACCAATACAGCAGAACCCAGATCAGTAGAGCTTGAAGCCCTTCTGGTCCCCTGGGCTCAGCACCTTTTAGAGATCTCCTCGCCCCCATCTAGTATTTCTCTTCCATCTCTTTCCCATTGGCTTCTTTCTAGCACCAAGGGCCAGGCCAGTCAGTGTCCAGGTGCTGTTTCTAAGCTCATAGCAAGATGGCTTTAGGACACTTTGCTTCCACATCTTTCCCTTCCACAACTTCCTCACAGAGACTAAATGTATATTGGCTACCTTGTTTCCAAAATCCTAGCCAGACAGTGCTTCTAGGGCTAACCATTTCTTCTCCAGTCATTGAGCTACATTCACTTAGGAAGAAAATTCCAGGCAGGGATATCAAACTGAGGGGCTTTTACCAAGTTCCGGACATAGTTTGAGTCTGAGGATTCCTGCATCTGGGAGCTACCCAACTCCCGCGTGATGTGACCCAGAGCACCCTCGAAGATCCAGGAAATCGTTAGTCGGTGGCGAAGTCCGAACTTGGCATTCTCTCTGTTTGACTCATGCCCCTGTCCCCACTTGTCACCTCTGCTGTCTGTTTGGCTCTGCACCCCAACAGGAAGGAGCCCTGACGGCGCAGCAGCTGCAGCCCTTCACCAAAAGTTCTGCGCACCACCGAAGAAGAGAAATAGAACAGCAGTGGGTCCAGGGTGGCATTCAGAGAGCTGAACACCACAGCCTCCTCCCGCCACGGGGGGCTTTCCCTTAAGATAAATCCCACTAAGTGTGACAAGTTGTAAGGCCCGAAGCACAGCAGGAAGTTGAGCAGGGTCACAACAGCCAGTCCCACAGCTCGTCGCCGCCTCTGGGCCCCCACGTTAGGCTGGGTAAGCATAATCCACACGAAGCGCCAGTAGCAGAAGATGGTGACCACCATGGGGATGAAGAAGAGGACCAAGCACAGCTCCAGCCGCACAGGCAGCACCACCTTCAGCTGCTCTTTTGTGAAATTCTGATAGCAGGTTATTCCGTTTCCATCTCTCATCTGCTGGGTTGAGTTTAAGTACTGAACAGCAATCACAAAGGTACAGTGGCCAAAAGACAGAATCCAGGCTACCAGAGCAGCGATCACCCCATATATAGGCCGCCGAGAGAGCTTGTACTGCACGGGGAAGGCCACTCCCAGGTAGCGCTCGATGCTGATGCCCGCCAAGAGCCACGTGCTGCAGTAGATGCTGCTGTAGAAGCCAAAACCAGTCAGGGCGCAGACGATCTGAGGCAGGTACCAGCGGAAGTTGGATGCGGCCTCAATGATCCGGAAGGGCAGCAGCAGCAGCAGGAGAAGGTCAGCCATGGTCAGGTTGAGCAGGAGGATGTGTACAGGCGCAGGCTGCGGCTGGCGGACCCGCCCCACGAAGGCTCGCAGGGCCAGGAGGTTGGCAGGGAGGCCAGTGAGGAAGATGAGGAGGTAGGCTGTGAGGATCAAAGAGCTGTGCCAGTCCAGCATGACTCTGGAGGGGGATGGAAAAGCGCAGAGTCAGGAGGCCCCACTCGCAGCCTGCAGACTGTCCTCCTCCGGGTCAGGGCGCAGACATACTCGCCGGTGTGCTCCCCTTCTTGCCAGCCCAAAGCTTTCTGTTGCCACCACCACTGTAGAAAGCTCACACCACCTGCCAGAACTGCCCAGAGCAATTATTGACTTTGCCTTGGGAGGGATATTAAGCAGCATTTATTACATTTGCCATCCTGCGTCTCTGGGGGAGACCAATCCTTGGCTCCCCAAGGGAATTCCCCCTCCAGTTTCCCCCGGCCTTCCTCCTGCTGGTCTCAGAGATACAGGAAGTTACTGTTATCAGTTTCCATCTTGAGTCTGCAAGAGAGGAAGCTTCAGGGCTGGGAGAGGACTGCAAGGATAAGGAGGCTGAGAGAGCCCAGGCACTGTGGACACTGGGCTGGCCGGCCCTGCCCCCTCCCCCACCTTCCTACCCTCCTCTGCTCTCCTCTCCTGCTGCAGAACACAATTTTCCTTTACCTCATTCGACTCTGTTCAACTACTCTGGGATGCTATTCAACAGGGGGCAGCGTGGGAGGAGGTGTAAGCTCGCACCATGCTTTGGGGCTCCTCCCCCAGAGACTGTAAAGATGTTCAGGAAAGCTCACATATTGCAACTGAGCCTGGTATTTCGCCTATAAACAGAACCCCAATTCTTCATGGGATGACTCAGTTTCCACTGGGCTGGTAACCCCCACTGCCCACACTCATCCATCCTCTCTGGATTCCCCAGTCAGAGGTTCGCTGCCTCCCCACCCCAGGATAGCTCCTGCCTCTGGGGCCTGACCCTGTATTCCCATTTATCCAGCATCACCCACAACACCTTTCTGTCAAGGATGGATCCCGCCATCAAGTCCCAGAACATAAGCACTCAGTCAGCCATCTTGCCTTATCTTTGTTCTTGATCGATGGCTTCTGGAGGTTAGTCCTGAAGGCAAGTCTGGTAGCGGAGGGGAAAGAGGAACAGTACTTCAGTTACTGCTGCTACCCATTCATACAGGAAAGTTGCAAGGGGCCTGGCTGGTGAAAAGCTTTTATACCCTGGAGTCATGTGACCAGGCCAGAGGCAAGAAGTGCTGTTTCCTTCCAAACTCCAGTGTAGTAGTGTAGGGCTTCCACGTCTCCATTCTCCCTAGAGAGCCTCTCTCTGACTTTCAAACACAGATTTTTCTGTCCTGACTTCCTGTTTGTTTTTTATTTTAACTTCAGTCTTTTTTTTTTTTTTTAATGAGTCACATTCTTTTCTCTTTACTAGGCATTTTCTCCTGTTAACACCTACAATGTCAATTTCATTATCAGAAAAGAGGTTTCCTGCTTCCTTTTACTCCTCAGCTTCTCTTTTCTGTGTGTATGGTCTCCTGCCCTCCACCCTAACAAGTTTCCTGTGCCTCTCAGATGAAGCAGATTGGGTCTAGGATTCTAGCTTCTGTCTTATGGTAGAAATAGCGTGGGATTTAAGGTCATGTAGATGTCGGCTCAAATCCAAATCCCTTTATTAGGGCTCTGGACCAGATCAATTTTCTGAACTTTTGTTTCCTTTTCTGTCAGGCAAGCATGGGAATATTAATCTCATAGGATTTCTGAAAGGACTTGATGAGATTGCAGTACACAGTGCATGGTCGAGGATTTAACATTTAATGAATGTCCTTAATCTTGTCCTCTTCTCATAGACCAAGAGCCGTTTGATAAAATATCTGGAGGCTCGGATATGCCATCATACTGGGAAAGTGTTAGGAATCTAGGAGACCCAAGTTCAGATGCCTGTGTGGCTCCTCACAGGGGTGTGACACCCACCACTGGCCCGTGCCCTCTTCCGTTCCCTCCCTCTTGAGATGAACTACCCTTGTCCTTTTCTCTCTTTTTCCCTCTCTGGTCCAGGTTAGAAGCTCCCGTGTCCTTTTACAATATGCACCCAGGAAATGCAGGAGCGGTAGTCTGTGCCTGCAATCCCAGCACACAAGAGGGTAAAGCAAGAGGAGTACTTTCTGTGAGTGATACCAGCGTGCACTATGTGGTAAGGCCAGCCTGAGCTACAAGGAGATCCGGTCTCTAAAAACGAAGCAAACAAAGAAATGAACAAGGCAATATATACCCGAAGAAATAAAGGCAATCACAACATAGTGATTGTCTGTTCTTTATCTTTGTGGTGCTGAGGATGAAACCCAGGGTCTGGTGCATGCTAGGCACACCCTCTACCCTGAACCATAACGCCCGTTTTCCTGCCGACCTAGGGAAGGAGCGTCTCTTTTGCCATCTGGGGCTTGGCCTCTCCTTACAGAATCTCCAATCTTTCTGTAAGACACGCAGATTCTTTATTTTTTTCTCATTCATTCATTCATTCATTCCTCTGTTCTTTATGTGGCCTAGGACCTAGAATTCAGATACCTTAATATTTAGCTTTTTTATTCTCTTCAGCTCTACAATCTTCTAGAACTAAGGAGTTTCACTTCTTCTTTTATTTCTTTTTCTCAGCACACACAGGCACTTTCCAGATACACAGGGTAGCAAGAGAGACCATTCTGTTGCTTACTACCAAATTTACTTGTGTCATTCTGCTTTTATGATTTTCTATAAATATTCATGAGGATCTGGATTTAAGTGTAAATAGAAGCTTACTGGAAAGTGAGTACTGAGAAGGAGAAGCTGCCTATCGATTCTTCCCCTCCATTCCCACCAAGCCCCGTGCCTTCCTCTGCCACAGAAGTGTGTGGGTTTTGTGGAAGATGTCATTGCTCTGCCAAGTTTGATGTAGCTACAAAGGTAGCACAACAAAGGAAACTTGAACTTATGACTGGAAATGCCCATCTGTGTCACAGGAAAAGAAAATGTAATCTTAGGGTGACTTCAACAGGTAAGATTTCACAAAAGTCATAGGTTTTGCAATGTCTTTCAAGTCCAATTTCTTTTTATTATCATGATAACTCAGAATGATAGTAATAATAATAATAATACATAGGAAATTAGCTTGATTAAAGTTGTGTAGCACCATATTTGTGTCCATATTTCTTAGTCATCCTCAATCCATTCTAATCTGCATGCTGGCTTTATCTCTCAACAGAACCTTCTCTTCCTAAGGTTAGCAGCGACTTCTATGTGACTAAATGCAGTGGATATTTTTTTCTTATTCATTTAATATATAACATAATTTCTTGAAATGTGCTTTTGCCATGGATTCTGGGACATAGAGCCCTTCTGGTTTCCCTCTTTTTCCTTTGGTCACTTCTTAATTTCCTTTACTAGCTCACCTTAACCTACTTATCCCCTTAATGTTAGAGCTCTATGAAATTTAGTTCTAAGCCCAGGCTGATGGCACATGCCTGTAATCCCAGCTACCTAGGAGACTGAGGCAGGAGGACGTAAGTCTGAGACCAGGCTGGACAACTTAAGTGAGACCTTGTCTCAAAAGAAAGTTGTTTTTTAAAAAGGTCTGGGACTGGGGATGCAGCAAATGTAGCTCAGTGGCAGATAGGCACTGGCCCTGGATTCAGTCCTCGGTCCAGCAACAGCAGCAGGGGCGGTGGCAGCAGCTGTAGCAGCAGCAGCAACAGCAGCAACAGCTGTAAACTTGAGCCTAGGCTCTTTTCTGTTTCCATCTTCTGCACTTGTCCTACTTAGTCCCAGGAATATGACGCGTCTTTCCACTCATTTAGGTCTTTAATTTCCTTTGGCAATGCGTCCTCATTTTTATCGAAGAAGTTTTATATTTTTAAGTTGATTCTGAAATATTTTGAAAGTGATTTCAATTTGTGTGTGTGTGTGTGTGTGTGTGTGTGTGTGTGTGTGTGTGTGTGTGTAGGGTCTTACTACACAGCTCTGACTGGTAGTGATCCTCCTGTTTCCTGCCTCACAAGTGCTGGGATTACAAGTGCGCGCCACCACGCTGGGACTCGAATTTGTTTATTTTATTTTACTTTCTCATTGTTTTCTAGTCTCATTAAATTCTTCCCCGCCCCTTTTTTTGTGGCCAGCTCAGCCCACTCAGGGATGGGGCTGGCATGGAATGTGATGCCAGGGATTAAACCACAGTTCCTGAGCTTGCCTAAGCTTGCCTAAGCAGGCACTTTAGCCCACTGAACTATCTTGCTGGTCCACCTCATTAACTTCTCCTACTTTTCCCTTTTCTCTTTTTTAATCATTTATTTATTTATTTGGTACAAGGTCTTGTGACACACTTTGGACTCCTGTCTCAGCCTCCCCAGCTCTGGGATTACAGGCATGCACCACCACACCTGGTTTCAGTGGCTGATGTGGTACACCTGTGGTTCCAGGGTCAGCATGGCATGCGGTACTGGGAACCGAACTCAGGACCTTGCACATGCGAGGCAGGCACTTAGACTGCTGAGTTATCTCCCCAGTCTTTTATTCCTTTCTTGCAGATATTTGAGTTTATCATAATATATTTTGGGGCCAAGGAGATAGCTCAGGGGCATATGTGCCTGCCTGGCAAGTGCAAGGTCCTGAGTTTGATCCCTGGTTCCTCAAAAAAAAAAAAAAAATTGCATTTTAAAATTTTATTTATTTATTTATTTATTTTTGAGACAAGGTCACAGTATGCAGTTTGGGCTGGCTTTGTGCTCACTTTTTTTGGCCCCCAGGCTGGTCTTGAGCTGGTGAGATATTCCTATCTCCACCTCCCAAGTACTGGGATTACAGGCATGTGCCACCACACCTGGTTCTAGGCTGCACAGTGGGTGCCCGAATCCGGGGCCGAAAGAGCATGCCTGGGCATCCTGGGCTGAGATCACCCAGCATGTGGGGCCACGAATCAAACTCATATCCTTGTGCTTGCCAAGCAGGTGCTTATGCCTCTGATCTATCTCCCCAGCCCCCCAATACATTAATAATGGTGAGAATTTGTATTAAATGAACATAAAGTCATTTAATGACAGCCCATTAAGGCAAAGAACTTGGCCCTCTTGCTCACCACTATGTTCCTGGGGCCTGGCCCAGAGCCTGACATCGCCTGGGTACTCTATAACAATTTCCCGGATGAGAGGCAGATGGACAAATGGAAGAATTAGAAGCAGATGGGGGGGAGGCCAGTTTTCAAAACCTCAGAGATATTTGTCCTTAGAAGCTTTATTTATCTTCTTCTGGGAGTTGATAAGAAATTTCCACTGATAATTACTTGAGAAGAAAGCACTCCCCTCAAAAAAGCCATGGGAATCTTTCTCCATGGTCAACACTGATTATTCTGGGTGAATGCTCATTTAATATGTAGATTCTCCCCACTAAATAATGGGAGGGTAAAAATAGACATTGTACAATAAAAGAAAATAGTGATTTTGCCCATAGCGGTATGAAAAACAAAGAGTTATTACTTCATTTACTCATTCATTGAATTACTCAATAAATCAGTCTATCCCTAGGACAGTGGTGGCAAACCTATGCCGTGCATGCCGCAACAGGCCATTTGTATTACTGAAAACTCTAAAACAGTTATCGTCACTGCCTTAGGATGTGCCAGGATCTATGCCAGCCACTGGAGACACCAAGGTCTAATTGAGAAACATGGTTTCTCATGTAGACGTTATGTTCTATCAAGGGAGAGAGACAATAAACAAGGAAATATGGACACAGGAGCATTCACAGGGTGAAGTGCATTACGGAGGAGAGAAGCAACATGATGGGAAGGGGAGGGTGGTCAGGGGCTCCAGAGCCTTGTGGGAGCTTGCTGTGGAGCTGAATTCTGAGCAGGGGCTGTGAAACCATGACAAAGGCCAAAGGACCGAGTGCAAGGCAGAGGGCATCTCTACCTGGCAGGGCCAGAGGCCCAAGCAGTGGGAAACCACTTGGGGCCATAAGAGAGATGTATGATGTGATTTTTATTTTAGCCTACTGCTAAGTGAAGAAGGTCTCCAGAGGGATGAATCTGAAGCAGAAAGATCAGCTAGAGAAGTTCCTTGCCTATCTGAATGAGGATGGGGAGTGTGTGATGACAGGGATTGGGAAGGGTGTAGCGGGATGGAGAGATGACCATGCGGGATGCAGGATGCCTACCTCGAAATAAGTAACCATCAGTGAAAGGTGGATAAACTGAATTCTCCCAGGAAGGAAGGAAGATGATTCTAGGCCATATGTTCAAATGGATTCTGAGATTTTGTTGCTTCCTCTGCCAAACAGTTCAGTCTGCTCCCATGTGTGTGTTGATCTCTGTGAGCCCCTGCAGCGGCTTCACAAGGGAAGATCACTCTACCATCGAGGTGACAGTTTATGCCCTCTGGCATTTGCATGTCCTCTGCAATTGCCACTTGAGCAATCTTTCCTCTGTCCTTCAAACAGTGCTGGCCTCCGACTCTGCAGCCTTCACACAACCCACCTGCAGTGCTGCAGAAATAAAGAGAAGCATCTCAGAGTGGCATCTTGGGAGTATGCTTTGGCCTATGCCTCTACGGTGGGCATCTGGAAGTTGTGACCACACTGCTGGTCATCGTAGCCCAGGCTCCCTCTGCACAGACCGCCCCTCCTTCACTCTCGGTTTACTTGCTTCCTGTAAGTGACACCACTCCTGGCCAATAATATCAGCTGTAATGGCTGCATAATGGCCCCCTCAAAAGTACTTTACTCTCTAGAATCTGGGAATGCTCCTCCTTTATATGGTGGCCCAAAGGACTTTGTAGGTATGATTATGAACTTGAGATGGGGAGATGATCCTGGGTTATCTGCGATAGTCCTAAATGAAATTATAAATGTTATAATTATAAGAAGGAAGCAGAGAAAGACTTCAGACAGACAGAAGAGTAGAAGATGAGATTGTAGAAGCAGATATGGAGTAACATGGCCACAAGCCAAGGAATGGCAACAACCACCGGATGCTGGAAAAGGCAAGGAATGAATTTTCCTCTAGAGCCTCCAGAAGAAGGGATGGCCCTGCCAACACCTTGCACTCCATCCTACCGAAACCCTTGGCCTGAGTCACTCCAAAAGTGAAAGCAAAGAAGTTCTCATAGAGAGTTACCCAACTGTCCTGACACGCATCAGTTGAGATTTCAGCGAAACAGTGACTAACTCTCAGCGGGCCAGGCCACAGAATCTATTCTGGGAACTCATTTCCAGAGTAGGCTGTGCTAGCCTCGTGATGGACAGAGAGAGCAAGGGATGTTTTACTGAGGTGTGAGAGGGTGGAGTCTGAGTTCAGAAGCAAGTTTAAGGAATTTGTCTTAGGGATGAGGCCATTTTCTTTCAGTGTTTTGAGCCAGGACTTGCACACCTTCATCAGCACCTGGGAATGTTCAAGGTCCTGGCTTTGGTCCTTCCAGGGAAAACATGCTGCTTGGGGAGGTCACAGGTTGGTTAAGGTGCTCTAAGTCTGCAAGGTCAGGACTGAGAAAAAGTGCAGGTGGAGAGACCTACACCTCCCTTGCAGGCCCGTGATAGGGACTTCAGATTTCTGGCCTCTGGAACTGTGGGATAATAAATTCCTGTTGTAGGTAGGTATGGGGACATGTACCTGTGATCCCAGGAGGTTGGGAGGCTGAGAGAAGGAAGCTTGCAAATCTCAGCCCAGCTTGGGAAAGTTAGAGAGACCATCTCAAATTAAAAAAAAAAAAAAAATAAGAAAGGGCTAGGGATGTAGCTCAGTGCAAAGACTCTGGGCTCAATTCTCAGTAACACAGATACAAGCACGTGCACGTACACACACACATACACACACACGAGAAGTAAAGTATGAAGTCATGAAAAATGTGAAGGAATCTTAAACACATATTGCTAAGCCAATCTGAAAAGGCCACATTTCTGTAGCATTCTGGCTCACTGATAGCTTGAACAGAGTAAGAGATAAACCAAGCACAGAGGAGTTTTAGGGCAGCAAAACTTTTCTGTATGACACTACAATTATGACACTACATGTTCTTACACACTTAACAAAACGACAGCAGGCTGGGTACAGCAGTGCACCCTGTCATGCCAGCACTCTGGGAGGCTGAGGCAGGAAGGTTTTTTGTTTGTTTTTATTTTTGTTTTTGGTCTTTTTGAGACAGGATCTCACTATGCAATTCAGGTAGGTCTTGAGCTCACTTTTGCAGCCCAGACTGGTCTTGAACTTGCACCAATCCTCCTGCCTCAGCCTCCCAAATGCTGGGATTTATAGGCATGCCCCACCACGCCACGCCTGGTAATTGGGGCAGGAAGATTGTAAGTTTAAACCCTGCCTGGGCAAGTAAGTGAGACTCTATCTCAAAATAATCCATACAAAGGCATTGAATTCAATCTTCATTATCTGAAAAAAAACCATAAATACATCTTTATTATTTTAAGCCACCAAGTTTGTGGCAGTTTGCAGCAGCAGACATAGGAAAGCAGTATATCAGCCGACACTTACTACCCCATTCTGTGCTGCCGTGTGCCAGGTCCCACGCCAAGATCTTATAAAGATAAACTCATTTGACCCTTAAAGTATTCTCCGTGTTGGGCTGGGGCTATAGCTCAGTGGTACAAGCACCTGCCTGGCAAGTGCAAGGTCTTGAGTTCAATTTCCTGTACCCAAAAAATTTTTTTAAAAATTCTCTGGATGAGGAAGCTGAGGTGTGGAGAGGTTGTTAGATAATTTGCCTGAAGTCTCATCTGGTGAACGAAAGACTCAACGCTGAACTTGGGACTCGGCTGTAGAGTCTGTGGTCCTCACACGACACTGAACTCCCCACTGTCCTGGGAGGGTCCCGGATAAAGGAGGAGCAGACGAGGGCCCCACTGTCTGCAGGGTCACAAGCTTTCCTGCCAGCGGGTCCTTCTGGTTCGCCCGCAGCACCGAGCATGACCCTCAGCCCCAGGATCCCAGGGTCCAGACGTTCTCAGGCTTTATCACGCTGCAGCAGTGCTTGCTCTGTTTCCAGATCCGAGACAGGATGGCTTTCTATTCCTCCTCCCTCCCCTCTCCAAACACTTCGGATACATAAGGAATAGAGAGAAGACCACATCGGCCGTTTCTCTCTACCCGCTTCCCGGATCATTTGGCTTTTATTGTTTCCATAAATGTTTATAAGGATCTGAATTTGACTGTGAAACAACTAAGAGTGTGGAGAACCAGGAGAGGTCCTCTGACCATTCGCTTCCTTCTGTCCCCCTTCTCCATCTGCTGTCTGTGTCCAGCTGCTCTGCAGACCAGGAAGGGGCCTCAAGAGCGCCACCCTCTAAACACACAGGGCTTCTGGGCCAGACCCCTGGGCAGCTTTGATGGTTTACACCACCTTGGAAAAGGCCAGAAGACATCTGCTTGCTTCCCTGGCTGCCCCTCCACGCTGACCTTGAGCAAAGAAGGAGAGGCAGGAGTTTCCGGAGGTGGAAGCAGTGCAGATTCCTTGAGGCAAGCCTGCTGGGTCAGGCGCTGGCTGAACCCTAAAAGGTGAGCCCAGCTGCAGGCAGAACTGGTCCCTGGGCTTTTCTTTCCCATAGCAACGCCCTCTGTTTTCCTCCGTTGCGAGTCATTTTCTGCTAGTAGTTGTAACATTTCTGGAGCTACCGAGATTTCTGCTCCAGTTTGCGGAATCCTAGGGAACTTGAATTAGGCCACTGATTCCCCGGAGGCAGGAAGAGGGGATCAGAAACTCCTAGGCTTGGATGTCGGGGAGGAGAGAGCCTATGTGTGGTTCAGGAATGCCAGGATGCCCCTAATCCCAATGCTCTGGGAGGCCAAGGCAGGAGGATGACAAGTTCAGCTCAGCTGGGGCAACTTTGTGAAACTTTGTCTCAAACTGAAAAATAAAGTAAGGACTGGAGATGAAGCACAGTGAAAAAACCCTGGGCTCAATCCCTAGTGCTGGAAAGAAAAGAAATGACAATGCTAGGAAATTTTTGAGAGGAGGGAAAATACCTGGTTCTCTCAATGTAAACTGAAAGTAGAGTTTGTGTTTGCAAAAAAACCCCAACTGGATAGGTTGAGAAACATCATACAGTTGATGTAATCCTTTAAGACTGGAGGTCTGGCACATTTACATAAGCCAAGAGCCTCTGTCTGTGGAACGGGGCCTTACAGCGCTCTCCACCAATGAGGGCTTGCACACCCCATGGGCACCATGTGCACTGTAGGGGGCTGGGGAGTGTAGAGGTAAGAGTTTTAGTTTGGGGTCCTGGCAGGACTCATATTTTTTTTTCCCCTTGGGCCTTTGCTGTGCCATGATCTGAAGTCACAAAAAACTAGCACCCAAAGTCCCTTCTGGTTGTAAAAGTCTTTGATATTTACCAAGATAAAATCCACTTATCTAAATTAGGGATTATCCCAAAACCAAACAAGTCTTAAGCGCAGAGATTTGCTTTGCATGTAACCTGAAGGCTACTAGTAGGTGCCCAGGCTTGTGAGGCCGCCCAGGACCGGGCCTGGCTCTGCTACCCTTTCTGCTTCACTTTCCCCAGACATTGATTTTGGAAGAGTTTCTTTCTCTTTTCGTTCTTTCTCTTTCTTCTTTCACAGCACTAGGGATTGAGCACATTGCACTGAGCTACATTCCCAGCCCTCTTTTTAATTTTGAAACGGAGTCTCACTGAGTTACTAATTTGCCCAAGCTGGCTAAAATTGCAATTCTCCTGCCTCAGCTTCCCAGAGGGATTACAGGCCCTGGACCATCATGCTTTGCAAACAGGATCTACATGCGGAGCAGAAAAATAAGGGTAGGGAGGACAGAAATAAGAGGCGCAGGGGAGCTCTATCTTTTCCTCTTTTAAATCAAGAGAAACGATAGCTTGACTAGGAGCCGCACACAGGGGACTTCCGCTGGCTTGTCACCATCCATCTCCTGCCAACTCCCAGCTGTAAGAGTCTGGGAAAGTGAATCTTCATTGAGCACATTGCCAACTTGACAAAAAAAAGGGGTTCAGTTCGTAAGGAAAAAGGCGCAGATCCTCAAATTACATAACCCTTGAATAGCAAACATGAGAAGCAAAAATCCCTAGGGCTAAAATAGCGGAAGTGCATAAAGTGCTGTAAGATTTTACATTTTTTTTCATAAATTGTTATGACTAATGTACAATATGCAGAAAAGAAAGCCTACCAATCTTAGGGATAGTGTGGCTATTTACCACATCCACACTACATTTGTGTAGCCACTACTTATGTCCAGATATAAACTCGTTTTTGGTGCCCCTTTCCTTTGGTAGCTCACCCACCCACCCCTGAGATAACCACTATTCTGACTTCCACCACACGGAGAAGAGGATTCACCACCCTAGGTGCTAGAGAAGAAGAGGTGATGGATGTGTGGAGGGGAAGAAGAGGGAGGCAGAGTGAGCCCGTGTTGTCTTTTGCTACTCCTCCTGCACTCTGCCCCCTAACTTATTCTAATCCCCTCCACATCCCCTCCTCCTCAAATGGCACCAGAAGCTGAGGTGAACTTGCTAGTTTCATTTTCTCTGATCTGGTTCTGTGTGGAAACTCCCAGTCAGTGAGAGCTGGATTCACTGGCCAGGATAGAACAACAAGCTCGAGAAGTAGTGCTGTACGTGAGGTAGACGTCTGCTCTTGGGCCACATTCAGTCAAAGCAATCTGCAGGGTTGCAGTGTAGGCAGCCCTGGACTGTCTCTGGCAGCTCCAGGAAGATCTCAAAGGCCCATGTCCCTTCTGGGCCCCTGCTCTACAAATCCTACCATGGCCCTGGCCCTCACAGTTACTCCAAAATGGAGTAAGCCCCACCAATCACATCTATCTTCTTGGAAACAGAATGGGAAAAAAAGAAGAAACACTCACCCCTTCTCATTTTGAGAGATTTCTCAGTTTCCAGTTCCACTAATTATACATTGGCAAGAACTTCTTCAAATAGCTACACCTCGCCGCGAAGGAGCCTGGGTGTGGTGTGCTGTTAGAAATCAGGCTTTAGAAAGAGTTAGGTGCAGAATCTGGGAGTCCCTTCCAAATTACAGATGAACCTGCCCACCCAGACCCAGCGTCTTTGCTCTGTGTCCACAGCGGCCTCCTGTGCAACTCAGGAATCCCAGGCCCTGCTTACCCCATCTGCTCTGGGCTTCTCAGGAAAATGGGAGGATTTCTCAGCAGATAGGAAAGAATGCACCACCCAGAGCAGAGCAGCCAGACTGTTGTCAGACCCCCCAGCTCAGGCAATGTCCTAGCATAGGGTGCACATGCTCTCAGCCAAGTTCTGTTAGCTGCAATCAGTTTGGCCTCAGGGATGGAAAATTAGATAGCAGCATTTTGTTGAGGGCCATACCAGCCAACTATAATTAGGCAAAATTAAGATGACGTGTATCTATATTTTCTCTGGCATAACAACCACTTACTTTTCAATGTAAGAACTCACTCAGTCGCAGCCAGCACTGGGGGACAGAAGGCCACAAGCCCCTGCCAAAGCAGCTGCCACCCTGCATGGAGGAGGGAGGGTTGTCTATGTGGACCCGCCGGTCCTTCAGTGCCAGTCCAGCCAAGAACCATGAGTTATAGTGGACATCACTGCAGAAACAGAGGCGACAGCAGGCCGAGAACAGAGTGAGGCTGCTGGACTTGTCAGGAGTAACGAGAAATCCAGAAGCATGTGAAGCTCTCTGAGAATGTTGTGCCTGAGTTGAGCAGAACTAGGGTTGCTAGGTTCCTCTCCAGTGTTGTGTGCCTTTTCACCAGGTTTTACCTACTGAGCAGTTCGCGTCTTTGAAATGCCTGTTAGTGCCTCTGTTCTTGCGCCACAGTCAGATGATCTACCAGCCCGAATTCCTACCCTGTCTCCCTGACACCTGCTTTGGTTCCATACCTCAATTTCTCTTCTTTCCCTAGGTACACTTTCTGGGCAAAAAGAGCCCTTACAAGATTTTGAGGCCTTAGAAGTGGCCTCCAACCACATGAAGTGACAGCTGATGTGACAACCTGTGAGTTGTACCAATGCTCGGTCCTGTCTTCCTGTCACAGATACCTGCTGGGCTCTGCTGAGCAGATGAACTGAGTTTGGGGGAGGACGGGCATGTGCCAACTCTCTTTTCACATAATGGCTTCTGTGTGACATAGACATCACATGTGCAGAGTCTCCTGTCGTATGGCCACTGCCCAGACCTCCAGGCTGCCCCGGTGGCCCTGACCGGCTTAGCTGACCACATGTTCCAATAGCAGAACCCAGGGTATGGGTCAGGGGAGCCACAGAAAGAGAAGACAAGAGCACTTTCCCAAGCATGGGAGGAGGGAGTTCTGGGTTGTGATGGTGACATGAAAAGCAGTGCTGTTCGCAGGCTGCACTATGGTGGGGGCCCTTCTCCCTTCCTCTGGACAGCATACTGGGACACTCATGATGACAGTGACCTTGTAATGGCCTACAGTCGCCACTCCTTTCTTGTTTGCTTAAACTCACAAAGGTCTTTGCTTTTTTTTTTTTTTGGAACCTGGTCTTGCTAAGTCTCTAAGTTGTCTGAGTTGCCTCAAGCTTGAGCTCATCCAGCTTCAAACCCCTTCCCCCCAGGGAACTGAAGTGACAGATGGGCAGCAACGTATCTCTCTGGCCTGGACGCAGCTGGACTCAGCTATGTAGCATCCTCTCTGGCCTGGCAACAGCGCTGACTGAGCCTCTGCCTCCTTTTACAATCACACCTGTCCTCCTTTCCTCACCACTGCTCCGTATCAGATTGTCCCCACCAGTGGTACCTTCCAGAGCCTCCTCCAGGACCTGGCACTCCTCTGGGCCAGAATGCTTGGGTGGTGAAGGGCTGTCCACACACTATCCAGGTAAAACTCCTCAGGCTTCCGTGAAAAGGACAGGCCTGAGCCAGGCATGCTCAGACACCTGTAAGGGTGCCTGAGACACCTGTAATCCCAGTCCTTTGGGAGGGTGAGGCAGGGTGATCATAAGCACAAGTCCAGCCTGGTCCATTTAGTGACTGAGCAAGACTTTGCCTTTTTTTTCTTTTTCTTTTCTTTTCTTTGTTTTTTTTTTTCTTTTTTTTGTCTTTTTGAGACAGGGTCTCACTATGCAGTTCAGGCTGGCCTTGAGCTCACTTTTGTAGTCCAGGCTGGTCTTGAACTCACATCGATCCTCCTACCTCAGCCTCCCAAGTGCTGGGATTACAGGCGTGCGCCACCATGCCCGGCCAAGACTCTGCCTTAAAGGGAAGAATTTTTAAAAAGAGCTGGGAAATGCCTGGCAAGCACAAGGTTCTGAGTTTTATCCCTAGTACCACAAAAAAAAAAATCTGTCGAAGCAGCTCAGTGTGACACTCTTGGGTTCAATCCCCAGTATGAAAAAAATGAACAAGCCAGGTGTGTGCCTTGACTGCTAGTCTTTCAAAGAGACAGAGGACATCTGCCCTCATAGAAGCCACTTACCATAGATGAGAGGAGCAATACATGAGATTTTCAAAGTAAGGTTCCACACTCTGCTTTCTACCTAAATCCCTACCTCTATCAATCTGATTGCTGTCCTTTAGAAATCCAAATTAGGATCTCTCTCAGGCCTCCTTTTATATCTGGAGTCCTCATAAACACCCTCCTCTGGAAGATTTTTTTTCCCCGCCATTTTCCCTCACTTCCTAGTTGTGCCAGGCCTCTGCCCCCAGTTCTTTCTTCATCTCCCCTCCTTTCCATTCCCTACCCCTTTCCTAGACTTCATCATGTTCCTGTCCCTTCTCCCAGCATGATCCAGCCAGGGTAGGCTAACATCCTCGGGTTTGTGTCACCTTTCATAAAAACTGGGCCGGTTGACCTTCAGGTCCCAAGCTCCCACCAGCTCAGAAAAGTGTTCTGAGCTGGGCACCCCCTGTGGCCCATGAGGTCTGAGGGCTCAAGCTCCACTCTTTGCATGCACAGCCTGTTGTTGCCAGTGGTCTCTGCCAGGCCCTTGTGCTCCCTCCTCTCTTCTCACCTGGATCTTCTCTCTGAGCCTTCACAGATGCTCCCGAGAGCCTTCAGGTCAGCAACTGAGGCATAGTCAGCCCAATCACACAGCTCCATTTCTCCATCAATGAGCAGGTTTAGAGCATTGAACAAAGAAGCAGATGTGTTCTCACCTTTATGAAATTTACTTTCTAGATGGTAGGAGGGATAAGAACACACAACAGCATCTGCATGGGTATAAACAGTAATTTATTGTCATGGCGTGTTCCACAATCAACATAAAACAGGTAGATATAATAGTCAGGAGAAGGGGGTTGGTGTTCTTTAACCTGATGGCAGAGAAGTTTCTCTGAACGGTGACATTAGGGCCCAGGCCTAAAGGAGCTCTCCAGATGAAGCTCTGGAGGACACAGGGCAGACAGCTCCTTCATGCAAAGACCTTGAGACAACACACAGCTGTGTGTGAGGGACAGATGGGGCTTTGCATGTGCTGGCAAGGGCTGGTTCTGTCAATGAGCTACTCCCCAGCCCCTGATTGGTGATTTTTAAAGAACCCTGTGGTGTGAAGTGTCTTCCTGCTCCTACATCTGTCTGAGCACATGTCTTCCTCCCAGCCATCAGGGGAGTCCTCTAATTATTCAAGAAGCCATTCTAGAAGTCATTTGTCCCATTTGATCACGTGTCCTTCCAGTCTCTGTTGCCAGGCCTCGTTGCCATCTCACATGGGCCACTTTCTAGATTAGTCCAGAAGTTCTCTTCTCTTCTCTTCTCTTCTCTTCTCTTCTCTTCTCTTCTCTTCTCTTCTCTTCTCTTCTCTTCTCTTCTCTTCTCTTCCCTTCCCTTCCCTTCCCTTCCCTTCCCTTC